>CAUYSK010069318.1:0-25616 GCA_963575035.1 Avahi laniger
TATCAAATGCAGGTGAGGACGCATGGAAACTTAATCTCATATATTGCTGGTAGCCATGTAAAATGGTACAGCCACTCTGGAAAATAGTTTGTTATATAAAACTAAACATATATTAATACTTACCATACAACTCAATACTTGTATTCCTGGGCATTTATACCAGACACATGAAAATTTATGTCCACACAAAAATATATACACAAATGTTCAGAGCAAGTTTATTTGTATTAGCCAAAGACTGGAAACAAACTCAAATGTCTTTCAACAGATGAATGGTTAAACAAAATGTGGTACATCCATGCAATGGAATACTACAGCAATAAAAACGAACAAACTGTTGTTGTACACACAGCAACTTGGATGGATTTCAAGGACATTGCGCTAAATGAAAATAGCCAATCTCAAAAGGTGGCATACCATATGGTTCTACTTATATAACACTTTTGAAATGATATAATTAGAGATGGAGAAGAAATTAGTGGTTATTAGAGGTTAGGAAGAGGGAAGAAGGAAAGGGGAGGAGTCTGGGCGTGATTATAAAGAAGCATGCACAGGGGATCTTTGTGGTGATGGAAAGTTCTGTATCCTGATTGTGGTGCTGGTTACATAAATCTGCACATGTGATAAAATTGCATTGAATTTTACCCACACCCACATAAATAAATTAGTACATATAAAAATCTGGTGAAATCTGAATAAGATCTGTAGATTATACTAATGTCAATTTCCTGGCTTTCATATTGTACAATAGTTGTGTAAGATGTGACCACTGAGAAACACTGGATGTAGGGCACGTGAGACTTCTCTACACTGTTTTTGCAACTTCCTGTAAGCCTATAGCAATTTGAAAATTAAAAGTTTTAAAAAATTAGAAATAACCTAAATGCCCAATAATAGGGGATTGGATTTTTTAAAAAAAATGCAATATAATTATCGAGCATGTAGATCGAGCACATTAACTGTCACATCAAGTATTTACTAAGTACTTTACATGCATTGCTTCATTTAATTATTGTGGAGTAGGTATTTTCGTGATCTCTGTTGCAGAGATGAGAAACCTAAGCCTTAGTGATGCTGAAGAACTTCCTGAGAGTCACATGGCTACAAAACAGCCAACCTGAGACTTGAACCCTAACCTGCTTGGCCCCAGACTCCAAATTCCTTACCTGGTGTTTCACTGCCCTGACAGATGAGGTGGCCAGGGTTGTTATTTATAGACATAGGAAGATGTCCACAACGTTTCATTGAGTAAAAATAGAAGATTACAAAACAACGTATAGGAGTGATCCCATTTTTTTTGAAAAAAGAAAACATATTTTGGGCATATATAGGTGTACTAAAAAGTCTAGGATATATGCTAATGTTTCAGTGATGGAGGCTGGAGTTATAAATACTTATTATCTTCTTTCTGTTTATCTTTTTTTCAATTTTTATATAGTGATTATTTTTCTTAAAGAGCAAATAGATTTAAAAATGTTCAGGGGGAGGACAGTGCTTGAAGCGGGAGGAGAGACGTTCCTTCTCGTGCCTCCCAGCCCCATATTTTCCTGTCTTCACATTACAGCTTCCTTCTGCTCTCTTCCCTTATTCTACAAATATAAAACATGTTAGTTATAAAGTTCTTTATCAGGAAACCATTTCATCCTCTTTACAGATTGCTACCTCAAACTCTTGTCCTAGTTACCGTTAGAATTTTGTCAGTGTTCTGCACTGCTGTCGAACAATCCATCTGTAAAATGGGAAGAGTTACCTGGCCCACCCTTTAAACACTCTTCAGACACTCCCCTGGCCATTCTCTAGTATTAAAAGAATCCGTTTTAATTAGGGCATTTTAGGTTTTGTGGGAGGAGATTTCTATAAAACACCATTATTTTTTAATAACATAAACTGTCTTTTTAAAAACGAGAAGATAACACCTCCCTGCAAAAAGGAAATGTCCCGAATTTTCCCTACATTGAAGACGCTGCCATATTCAGTGGGTCCATTGATCCAGTCCTCCTGCAGAGGTTTCCACCTTGTTGAAAACCTATAATGGGCTTGGGCCAGATGTTTCGTTTTTAGGGCTTTGCAAAAACCTGCTGGCTGCAGAGCCACCACGCGCCTGGACTAGTACAGGTTTGTACTCGAGAAAGGGCCAGGTGGGCTTATTCAGAAACAGCCGGAGCCCCGTGTCCTTACTGCCAGAGAATTCCACGGGCAGCTTAACGAGCTTGTTTCATTCCTGTGGTTTTAAAGCACACTTGCAGAGACAGAAAGATCTTCCTTTTCCTCGTTCAGGGAGTCTCTTTTACACAGGCTGCATAATTCAGGGGCCTCACGGAATAAAGGCGGCACTCAGGTTTGCTTACTCAGGTAAGCCTGTAACCTTGCATGCTTTCTCACTTCCATACATCCAGACTTGAAGCACCTTGACTGTTCTTCCTGTGTAAGCCTGTTTTGTTACTGGCAGTGTATATTGTACCTTCTTGACTGTGTCACTGTTCTATTGACTATAATTCTGAAGCAGCTGAACTAAAGGCAAGAATTCCACTGATGTAACATAATCTGTGTGACCTTCAACTTGTTAAATGCATCTGAATTCTCCTGGTTTTGTAGATCAAATGGTAGCCCAGACTATATACCCATCCTAGTTTTAAAAGTTCTTGTTATGTATTATAGGCTATGAATTTGATTTTTATGGTATGTCATTGAACTAGTTCTCACTGACTCATGTTTCCGGCTTTGTGTGTATGTCGACACACATATAAGCAAACAGACAATGAAATGTATTAAAATCTAAAAGTCTTAAGTCATTTTTGTTGCATATATTAGCTGTTACATTTCTCAAAATGTATTTTATGGAACACTTTACCCGTAAAATGTTTTAAAAACCAAAACAAGAATTTCGTGATTGAAAATGTTTGGAAAACACTGCTGACAATGATACCCTTTGAATTTATATAGGAAACATTAAATAGTAAAAGCCCTGAGAAGTCCTGCAGCAAAGAAACTTGATAGCTTTGTTTAACTCAGTGATTTTTAATATTATTTGAAAAGCTCGCCTTTCCCCAATCCCCAACAGCTGTCAACATCCAGGAACTAAATAAAGTTCCTGAAAAAACATACTTCAGGAAACAATGTAAATAATAAGTCTGTTTTGGAGCTAACCCTCTATACTGGCTGAGTAGGCCTCCTCTGTTCCTGACTGGCTGTGTGATGTGGACTTCAAGGGTTAACCTCTCTGGTCCTCAGTTGCCTCATCTGTTAAATGTCCTAAAGTAGTTGTCCTGACTTTTTGGCTCTCAAATTCCATAATTATCTTCTATGATTAATTGTTTTGTCCTGAATAGAAATGATCCATATTGCTATAAGAAGGTTCCATGAGAGAGTGTTCTGTTAGCAGCAGAAACAGAAATGAACACACTTGGTGAACAGATTTAGGGGTGGGAAAGCCAGGCATAGGGTGGGGCCAGGGCCAGGTGCTCCCAATGGAGGTGGATATTCGTATCTGCCTTAGAGGGAAACAAATGAGGTTTGGGGGATGCTTTTCCTAACTTACGAACGTAAAAGCTAAAAGGAGGACAAAATTAAACTATATTAACTACTTATTTTGTTCCTGGGTTCTTTCCCTACATTGAGTGGTAACTGTTGAGTGGTCATTTTCTGAACCATTTTGTGTTTATGGAAACGTTGAATAAAAAGCCAAGTATGTTACGATGATACCTCTTTCATAGATTAAAAGCTAAAAGATATATATGACCTAAAGATAAGCCAGATTATCTATTATTCCTAAATTAAAATTCAGCAGAAGTGTGTCAAGCAATTAAATTATCAGTAAATAAATAGGACAATTTAGTAAAAATTACATAATATGTCTAAATCAATATGGATGAAATAAGTGTTAGAAAATACTATAAAACCGTGGACATCTTGTGAGGTTTGAAACTTAGAGGAAGCAGATTATAGAAGATTAAATTATCCCAGATATTTTAGGGATTTTAACATTTTAAAGAAAGTTTACCTAAAATGTGGCTTCCATTAAGAAGAAGGAAAGGCAAGTGTTCCCCCTGTGCGTTGGGTGCTCCATGATTGCATGTTTTCTCATTCGTCAAAGCCCTCCTGAGATGTGGACATTATCCACAGATACAGATGTGGAAACAGGATTTGTGCAAAATCTGAATGGCAACTGAGTGGCAGAGGGAGGATTTCTGTTCAGGCTTGCCTCGCGTCAGGATTTCTTTCCCCTGTACCACACGGCTTCTGTAGGGGCAGTGCCTGTGACATTCATAACTACATTCCTCAAGGTCTTACTCTGTCCTGAGCTGGAAACCACTAAAGAAGGAGCATATTAAGTAGAGCTTGGACACGTTGAGTACCGTTATCCTTCAGTATAAGTGTTCACTATCCAAACATCCCATCTATGATAGTCTCATCACCCTACCTAAAAGAACAGCGTGGAAGCCTGTAGAAACAACAGTAGTGACCACCAAGAGTCAACTGTATGATGCTTATTATGTTCCATTCTGTGGATACACCTTAAGGCTTCTTATAGTTACAAGTTCAACCTGTGTCCACTCTCTTAGTCCAGCTGGGGGGGTCTGAGAAATTGCTAATGACAGCTTGGGAAGGAGATGAGTGAACAGAGATGCCACAATTGCCTTCCCACGTTTCAGTGCCCCACAAAAGAGGAAGTGCTCCTGTTTCACAATGAGGGGATACTGAGACAAATGTGGTCTTAGAGCAGGGAGGACTTTCTGAGTCCCAGGGCAGAATGTACCGCTTTAGGAGATGGTGCGCAGACAAGCATGGCTGAAAGAGCACTTGGCAAGGAAGCTACAGATGGGGAGGAGTGGCCGTGCTGTGGGGTGGGTGGCTCTGGTGACCTTTGAGGTTCTCTGTAGCTCTGGGCATCCAAGACTTTCTATGTGTCTTTTTTGATCGTCAGGCATCCAGAGATGTCATGCACTCATTTGGATCTTGTATGTTTTTTTAAGCTTTTTATTTGTCTCAGATAAACTTAGAATCATCTTAGAAATAAGTAAGAAAACGTTCTTGTCACAGAGCATGTTCCTGACTTTTGCAGTCTCTGTCTTTAACAATTGATGTTAATGTGTCTGCCATGAGCAGCCTCTTAATCGCTGCTGTGTGTGCTGGATCATTAGGTGGCTGTGAATGACTGTTTTAATGTTCTCTGAGTGGGCCTTAATCATCATTTAAGAAATTTATGGCGTGGGGATCTGGTCTTCCAAACCCCTTTGTCAGAATGATTTAGGAAGCGTTTTACGCCTTACGATGAAATATAATGACTGTGTGTTTCCTTCTGCTTAGATTATGCCCACCCCAATCTGATCAGCTATACATTTTGAATATACAAATAGTGTATAGTCTGCCAATTTTTAAAATTTAGATAGGAATCTTCTGGATTGGTGGAAAGCCTTGCCTACCTGTAGGTCATCTGGAAGCCGGAGGAATTGATTTGGGAATGTGGCAGCCAGCTGAGTGCCACGTTTATTTTATTTTGAGCAATAAAAGTGACATGAAAAGATAGTTCTCCAGGGACCCACAGAGATGGAATGGGTACCCTGTGTATGTGAGGGGGACGGGGAGGTGCCTGTCTATTAATAATAGGACACAAAACAGTGAGTAACGGCGTGGCTTGGTGCTCTCCTCCCGAGCCTGCTCGTCTACGGCTCAATACATTCTGGCCAATCCCTGTACCCCATGTGCAGATTTACAAGCATTGTCCTGGCAAGAGACTAAAGCAGCCTCCTGCAACCGCTACCCATATTTCAAAAGACTGCAGCCATTATCACTTTCATCCTCATGTGTCTCTTTCATTATCACCATCATCACTATTATTATTGCAGTAATATTTCTTATTTATTACAAACCATGCATTGGGTTAAATGCTTTGCCTGCATTATCTTATTCAATCCTCATAACAATCTTGCAAAGTAAATGCTGTCATTATCGCCATTTACAAATGAGGAGACTGGGGATCAGGCACATGATATACTTGTGCAAGGTCGTGGAGCAGAGAAGAGTCCAGGGCTGATGGTGGAGCCCAAACTGTTGGTCACTCTTGTGCTGCCTATTATTTATATCATTTACATTTTTAAAATCAGAGAGATAAGTATGTTTTATAGGCATTGTTAGAAAATTAGTGCCGATTGACTCCTGTCTTCTGCTGGCAGAAACAGCACCATAGTGTTTGTGTGTGTGTGTGTGTGTGTGTGTGTGTGTGTGTAGAGAGACTGCTTATTGTTCTATGACTTTGTGAAGATGCTCTAAGTCCATCACTAAATGCCACTGCTTCAGACAAGATCAGCGATGACAGGTTTAGTTGTCCTTGCTGTTAAATGAAGGAAGTAAGTCAATAATGCCTATTTAGTTTCTGTGTTACTAAACAGGCCACTCTTGAATAACAGTACCTCTAAAAACGCAACCCTGTGGAATTTAATAATGTGCCAGGTCATTTGAGAAGACAATATATCGCAGTCTCTTCCTTCTTCCTGCCCTTCTCAAGCAAAGTACAATAAAGGAGATTGGAAAGATAATATTCAATGCAATATCCATGATCAATAATTTAGATGACAGTTTCCTCATCCCCAGGAGGTAACTTGTACATTATGTGCTCAAAACCTGATGAGTTTTTTGCTATATACATTAACGGTTTTTAAAACTTCAATTGAGGCATTGGAGGCCCAATAGTGTAAGCTCTCCTTGTATCTGAACGCTCACTAAAGTGAACAGAGAAGCCAAATGCCAGGACTAGTGGTGGGGGCTTCCGGGTCTTGTAGGTGGAAGGACTAGGAAGGAAGAGGGGAGACTACACCTTATTCTGAAATAATTTCAAACTTACAGAAAAGTGGCAAGAATAATACAAAGAACTCCCATATACCCTTTACGCAGACACACCATTTTTAGTATTTTGCCACATTTATTTTGTTTCCATTTGCACACATACACACACACACACACACACACACACTCACTCACTCACATGCTTTCATTTTTCTGAAACATCTGAGAGTAGAATTCATACATCATGTCGTTCTTTATGGCTTTATACATTAATATACAGAAATAGGGATAGTCTGTTACATAACTACAGTATAGTTATATTCAGGAAATGTGGCATTGAGACTATTAATATTTTTATCTGTTGTACCTTCCATATTCAAATGTCAATTATCCCAATAATGTCCTTTTACACCATTTTTCCCCTCGAATACAGGATCTGGTCCATGATCATCACTGCATTTCATTGTCATGCCTCTTTAGCATGACAGTTCCTCAGCCTTTCTATCTCTTTTATAAAATTGATACTTTTGAGGACACAGGCTAATTTAAAAATAAATATTCCTCATTTTGGGGTTGTCTGATGTTTCCTCATGATCAAATTCAGATTGCTGATCGCTGGCTGGCATATAAGAAAGAAGATGTGTCTTTTTCTGGGTATCATACCCAGAGGTGCACAGCCCACCTGCCTCTCACTTGTAATGAATTTTGATCATCTGGTTAAGGTGCTGGCTAGTTTTTCTGCTGCATTTTCTCCCTTATAACCAATAAGCTTTTTTCTTAATCATTTCCAGTCTTTGGGGATACAAACAAAACTAAAATCTGATCATTGAAAACCCAGAAGCACTGTCCAAGTGTCAAAATATCTTGAAGATAAGTCATAAAATCATGAGATGTTAAAGTGGATAAATTATTCAAATCCCATTCAAATTATATATATTTTAATTTGAATATATATTCAAATTATAAATTATTCAAATTTTATTCTAACCTTTCATCAGATCTGCTTATTTGAAACACCAAACCTTAGAATTGGCAAATATGTGTGTTAATTTTTATAGACTTTATCTTTTCGAGCAGTTTTAGGTCCACGACAAAATTGAGCAGAAAAGTACAGAGACTTCCCGTAAACCCCCTGTCCCCATGGAGGCACAGCCTGTCGCACTGTTGGCATCCGACACCAGGGTGATGCATCTGTTACAATCTATGTACCTACACTGACATATCATCATCACCCAGAGTCCTCAGTTTACCTTAGGGTACACTCTTGATCTTGTACTTTGCCTGTGTATTTTATTTTAACAGTCAAAGTATTGTGTACATTTGCTGCGCTCAACATATTTGGGGCTATTACTTTGCTAAATTTGTTTATAAGAAATTAATTTTTCTGTATTTCGTTTTCATTATGCCTCTTCCTTTATTCCTTTTTGTAATGATTATATCTCTGTAGTTTACTTCACTTTAAGGTCAGCTTTTAATATCATGTCAACGGAGAGAGAGAAACTGAGGCAGCTGATGGAGCAGGATACCTCCTCCTCCCCTTCTGCTCAGGTCATTGGTCTGAAGCATGCCCTGTCATCCGTAAGTTACATGTCTGTGTCACGGAAATGCCTGAAACTGTGTCCAGGCTCATGAATTTTTTGTGTTTTTTACTTCCACGGTTGTGTTGAAAATTCATCATTGTCATGGTCTGTGTTGAAAATTCAGGAGAAAACCAAACAAATTACTCAAATTATATTCTAACCTTTCATCAGATCTTCTTATTTGAAATACCAAAAATGGCCTACTCCAAATCTTAGTAGCTGATATTTTACTAAATGTTAGATTCTTTAAGTTTGGTTTCCTCCGATTTATTTTAATTTTTCTGTGTCTCTAAAACTTGTATGTTTGTGTGTGTGTGTGTCTTACAGACACTTGTTTTTTAATGCTAACAGAATCTGACAGTTTGGAGGAGGTTTTATGGCCCCAAGGCACCACAAGCTTAGACTGATTTTTCCGAATGACAGGTGGCAGAGCAAAATTTCCCGTTCACACTCTTACTTCTCTATTGCAAAGCACTGATCCCATTTACTGCTCTTTCAAAACATGCAAGTTATTTTATTTGGTTAGATGGTACAAAATGTTTAGTTCCCCCAACTCCGTGGCACAAAGAGATGAGTCATACAGTAGTGTCTGTCAGGCAATTATTGTACCTTCATGACAACAGAAAAATCACCGTCAAGGCCTCAGATGTTTTCAGTATCCGTCCTGTGTCACTCATTCCTTTCTCATCAGTGTCAGTTTATTCCTCGGAATAGCGGGGCTCCGTTGAAGCACTGTGTCCTAACCCTATTTGAGTAGCTGAAGCTGTCTGGCTTTCTACCCTGTGTCTGTCAAAAGGCTACAAAACTTATGATATAGCATACTTATTTGCTCTTTTTGCTTTGAAATTCCTGCTTTAAAAAGAGAAAGAGCGTGTGCACATAGGAAATCCCCACCTGAAGCAATACTGAATTTTCTATTTCGGGTCAGGTAAAGGAGATGACAAATTTTAGGATCTTGTTACCAGAAGCCAATGCTGTCATTGAAAGAACTAGGAAATGTCCGTTTATGTTTTCTAGTCATCATGTTGCTGAGAAAAGTAATGTTCTTGGTTTAATGTTAATGATAAAATCTTTTACCAGTAGCACATATAGCTGTTGTAGAATATTTAAGGGATGATCATTTGTGGACCATTCCAAGTATGCTGTCTTTGAAAGAAATTAAAAATAACGTTGGCTAACCCCATGCGTAAAGAAGAGTCTTGATGTCATCTTAAGGTCAGAGATAGAAACATCTGCTTTTGGATTGTAGTGGATGACTGGCCACACACTGGGTGTTACTTTGGTGTGAGAGAAGCAAAATGGTTCTTTCTTTTTCTTTTTTTAAGTTTTTTAGTGGTACAAAGCATCTGTAGGTTGGCTTTTAGTGCATTTAGAAGGTATCTCTGATGGGCTCCTAAAAGTCTGTCTCCCCATGGCCTTGCTCTCCCTGCCCTCGCCCTGCTGGAGATCTGTTCTCCTCTTGTTAATCTGCCTGTACGGCCACTGAGACCCATTTGCCGTGCTATCCTAGGCCAAGGTTGCTCTCACCTTCACTAAGGAATTTATACTCTCATCCATGTTTGTGATTTTGGAAACTTCAGATAAAACAAAATGATCTTTCTTTTTTGGCTTGGATTCATGATTTTTAAAGATACAATTTTTAGAATCATATCAGAGCTATCAGAATGGATATGTCGGTGCTGTCTGTGCAGTCTTAGTATGTTTCTTTCTTCTGCCTGTGGCTTGCAAAGGAAAGAGAAGCTACTGAGTTAACACATTTTTAGGCTTTACTAAGATTCTAGCCACCGTCCCAGCAATGTATTGGCCAGAATAAAGTGAGTGCTCCAGAGAGATTGTTGTGCATGGTTGAGTGATCTTAGTTCTAGTGCAATGTTTCTTAAATGGTTCTTGAGGATTTTCAAATAACCCATACTCGCTGTGGCTACTGAAAAATAAAGCCAGAATCCCTTTGAGAGATCGAGCCGGTGGATCAGGCAGTGCCGCATCCTTCTGCTCTCAGCAGGTCGGCCCTGCAGGCCCTGATGGATGGGGACGGCTCAGAGCTTCTTGGAAGAGAGGCAGGAAGACAGACAGACGGGCTGGATCTGTGTGCAAGCACCGTGGAGCTGATTGTGGGAGTGTGTGGGGAGAATTTGTCCCCTTCCACAGACAGAGCATTGGAGAGCAGGTGGTCTGAAGCGCACACGAATATTGGCGTGAAGGAAACATTTTCCTTTACCTTTGAGCCAGTTCCCTCCTAACTGAGAGGATGAGATAGGGAATGGGACCTGCCCAGGGGAATAGAAAAGAGGCCTGGGTGGTCTCATATTTGCTCACCTCTCGCATTAACCCATTTCCAGAGCCATGGGCCTTAAGCCCTTATGCAGGTAAGTGAGATTTGTTTATTTTTTTAAATAAATTGCCATAGTCCTAAAGAATGAATAAAATGATCAATACTTGTATTTGAAAAGAGTAAAATTTATCTTTGACAAAGTCCTACTTCTCAGCACACTCCCTAAGATCTTATTCAGTGGGTGTGATAACTAAGTAACACTGAACGATGCTCAGACATAAAGGGAGGGAGCAGCATCTTTTTCAAGGGTGAGAGAAGCTGGGACTCTCTCTTCCTTGAAGGGAGAAGGGAGTTGGCCAAAGAGACTGCAGACAGCCGGGAAGAAGGGAGAGATGCCGTGGAAACCCTCGTCACTGACGGTGTCCGTGTCTTCCCTCTCTGTTGCCCTCACTAACCCCTCTTCCCTGTCTGGAAATGAGACTAGAGAAGGAGCATCGTTTCCAGGTTTCCTATTTGCTGTCTCCCAGGCATCTCAGAACCAGGTGTCCTGTTGGAGAGCATTACTCAAGGAAAAAGTCCAGAAAGTACCCTCTCCGGGCTCCATCACTGAGAGGTGTATCAGGCTCTTAGAGATCCTTCCTGCTGGGCCCACTGCTGTGCTTTTCTGAAACACCCATTTGTTAACGGAGCCCCACTATTTTTAACATGTTCCAGGCCCTAGCACAAAACACAGATCTTAAAGAACGCTTACGCAGAATCCATGCCGAGTCTCTGCTCCTCGACGCCCCCGCTGTCGCCAAGTCGGGGGACGATCTGGCAGAGGTGGGTAGGTTTCTTGTCTGGTAACATCTCCTTGACCGTCACCCCCCTCCCGTGACACCCCCTGTCCAGTTGCACGGCCTCCCTGCTTCACCCTCATGAGTGGTGTGTACATCTCCGCCCGCCTCGCCTGCGTGCTGGCCACAGCGGCCGCGGGGGCTGGGGTCGCAGAAGCTTTCTTGAGAGTCTGCTGCTAACTGTACTTTTAAACTGCTTTGCCCCCAGAACTCTTCTTCCTTTTGCATTTCTTCACCCCATTTCCCTCCTAAGTATCACCCCTTTCACTAGGTGTTACTAGAGTGGGAGCTGTAGAGAGACAGATATTTTCTCCCGTCAATTCCTGAAGAAACCCATATTCCTCTGACCTACAGTATCCCTCTTCCTTGCCGGCTTCCTTTGCTCCCTCCGTAAGAACCACGCTACTCTTTCTTTTCAGCTATTCCCTTTTCCCCCTTACTGTGTGTGTGTGTGTTTTTTTTATTTTATAGAACAGAGCTGTACACTTTGAGGGAAAAAATAATTGCATTACAATTGAAGTATCTTGGTTCATAAAAAGATCTTTTCCGAAGACGTGGGACGTTTATCCAAAATAGTCTTTGGATGTGTTTAAAATGAGAAATTTCAGAAAAATACAAGTGGGTTTACTCAAAAAATTAGTAGGAAAGAGTAGTGAAGGTAAAAATGTTTAGTTATATTTTATATGTATATGCCTGCCTCAGATGTATTAAATTTTTTATTAACAAATTTATGAGACTGAGTACATTTCAAATAAAAAATAAGGAAGGCAATAGACATGGGGTGTGTGTTTATATACATTTTTAAAAGAAGTTTGTAGTGTTGAATCATAATCCTTCCTTCTTTTCCTGTCCTCAAAGAAAACAAACCCTCACACAACACCTTCACTCCTGGGAGGCTGTGGAGTTGACCCTGACGTCAGTCAGTACCTAGACCGCGAGGCCCCTTGAAGTCAGACTAGGCCACAGGTGGACGTGGGACCATCTCGTCCGATGAGAGTCACCCCCCCTCTGCAGAGGCTCGCTAGCCTCTTATTACTTCCGCATCACACGGTAGTAGTTCAGTGTGAAATTTCTCTACAGATGCACTATCCCAAGAGATTACTTTTCAGTTATTTTAGCCCAGATGTAAACTGTCACTTGCAGGATTGAGCGCCTAAACATTACTTATGGCAGCCTTAATTTTAGGCCTCGATGGGTCTCTTTTGAATCTGCATATTTGCTAAAAGCAGAGCCCAGTCATTGTCCTGAGCATCCATCATTGAGGGTTGTTTGCTGCAGAGCACCATGGCATTCTCCAGAGTTTTGTGCATGTTTCCACTCGGTACTTACTTTTTAAGTAGTAGTATTACATAAATTACATTTATCTATGTAACACATTAAATAGGTAAACTTCATTTATGCTTTTATAACTTTATGCTCAGCATGTATAACTGGAACTATTTGCATTTTGGAAAGGAAACCAAAATTACAAGTCTTTTAAAATGCATGTATATTTAAACTATATGTGTAAAATGCATATTTTTAAACTGATCTTGACAGTGACATACCTGAAAACATAAGTACTATAAGCTGTCCTTGAGGGGTGGCAGTAATATCCCTCAAACTCACACCTTCTAAGACCACCTTCATGAGTCTCAATCAATGGTACATTTGTCTCATTTATCTGTTTCCTCTCTGAGAGATTTTGTTTCCCACAGTTCATCCTTTCTTTCACTGAGTGACTCAGGCTAACTTTCCTAACAAGGAAAAAGCTATTGTTGCGTTCAGGAAATAAGTAGGACAGTACGTGGAAATGGCCTCCCAGACTGAAAACTTGACTCCAGTTTGTTTGTTTATTTATTTATTTATTTATTTTTATTTTAGCATATTATGGGGATACAGATGTTTAGGTTACGTATGCTGCCCTTCCCTCCCCCCTCCCCCCCAAGTCCGAGTTTCAAGCGCATCCATCCCTTGGATGGTGCACATTGCACTCTTTGTGTATGCAAATACCCCTCCCCCCTCCCCCCGGCCCGACATCCAATAGATGTTATTCTTATATGAGCACTTATGCATTGATCAGTTAATACCAATTTGATGGTGAGAACATGTGGTGCTTGTTTTTCCATTCTTGGGATACTTAACTTAGTAGAATACGTTCCAACTCTATCCAGGAGAATACAAGAGGTGCTCAGTTTATTTTTTTTGGGTGGCTCCGAGGCACCACCAATACTCCGTTGGGGCATGACAGTCCCCGATGGTGGGGTCAGCCCAATGTGCTCTGTTTTTAGGACCACAACTTTCTTCATTTACTCTGTTAGCTTTTCTTTAGCTGCACAAATTATTCGTCTTTGGTGTTGGACCTGGCTACTTGAATTCAAAAATCCCCCTTTGGCTGTAAGAAAATTCTCCTGCTTTATATTCCTGAATATGAAGATTTAATATGATCAGATTATTAGTTCTTAGATTATTTTATATTGTTTTAGATTCCAAATGAAAAACCAAGTGACTTTTGGAGGTAGCATCCTACTACATCTAAAATCCATTTAAGAGACTAAGAAAGGCAGGAAATTTAAAGAAAAATCTGAAAGAGAAGAAGAGCACTTCTTTTAAGTGCCTGCCTCTTTACTATGTCCCATGTGCATTTGAATGCATTATCTCACAGAGTCCCAAACATTGCTCCATGAGGTAGGTGGCAGTAGTTTCATTTTAGAGACATTGAAACTAAAGCCCAGAGAGGTTAAATAACTTCCCTCAGACACACAGCTCATAAGAGACAGAGCTGAGATTTAACATCTAATGAGGCCAAAATACTTGTTTTCTCAATAGCATCACACTGCTGTATAGCGAGGATAGATATACCAAGCCAGAAATAAATATATGGATGGAAAAAGCATCAAAAACCAATGGGAAAGAGATGGCTTATTGAATAAATTAGGTTGGTGCAGCTCAAAACAATTTAGAAAGAAGTTTAAATCTTTCGATTTCATGCTAAAGTGAATCACCAATGAATTCGAGTTAAATATACAACTTCAAACTGAAAAATATTGATTTAAATATTTATCAAACTGCTAGAGTAGGGAGGATTGGGGGGGCAACAGAAAAAATTGCAAAAGGAATGTCGAGTAGATTCGACTATATTTTTTTTGGAAAAAAACAGGGTATATAAGGAAATTAGAAGGCAAATAATAAACTGGGAAAAATATTTTCAGTGCAAATGACAGACTTAGATAATGCTAAATCAATAATAATGTTTTTAATATGTAAACAGTAAATAATATCAAGTAACTTAAGACCTCAATAAGGAAATGGAAAAAGGACATAAGTCACCAGAAAAAAAGAAAAAAAACAACCAAACAAACCAACCCAAATACAGATTGTTGCGGGGGGGGGGGGGTTGGTTTGTTTGTTTTTTCGTTTTTATTTCACAAAACAAATTCCCAGGAAAGTACAAAGACATACAGAGGAAGGTCCCATGCACCCTGCAGCCTCTCCCAATATTAACATCTCTACAGCTTGTTTTTAAAAAGGAAAAAATGCTCAGCCTAATGAAAATTAAAGCAATTAGATTAGCACAAACATTTTTAGAAATTACAGTATTCAGTGTCCTTAATATAGAGATAAAGCAAAGACATACTTACAAACATGCTCACACCATCTTTGCAGATTTGGAAACACCCTTAATTTCCAGTAAAGGGAATTGTTACCCTATCATACACACATGTAATATCTATCAATTAAAGTTCATTGTCTTAAAGAATTTTAATGGTCTGGGAGAATATTCACAATATAGTGTTAAGTGAATATAGCAGATGATATATAGACTAAGTACAGTTCAATCCCAATTTTTCAAATTAAAATCTAAACACAAATATTTTAATGCAAAAAAAAATACACCAACAGGTTAATAGGAACCACATCTAGGCGATGGGACTTGAAGTCATTTTATTTATATTTTTCAGGATTTTTTATTTTGAATACATATTACTTTTATCCTCAGAACACAATTTTGAAAAAAATCTATTTTGGTATTGTTTGGAAGAAGCTTATAAAATTACATACCTATGTAAATAATATGATTATAATTATTTCAAAACAAAGCCAAACATGTATGAAACGGATTAGAGAGAAATGTGTCAAAATGCTTATTAAAGTGGTTGTTTTAGTGTGATTGGATTACGAGCGTTCTCTTCCCTCCCTTGTCTCTGCTTATTTAACTTTTTGAAATGTAAACAATAACCACACACACATTACGAACAGGAGGGGAAATTATTGAACTGAAACTAGGTTAATATTTTAACAAATGAGGTCCTGAGTTGTTCAAAACGCTGTGCTGGGGAGTTTTATTTTCTGTGTTTGTCAACCAGGAAATCCTTCTGACCCATCAGTCTATGAGAAAGCTAGAGAGAGAGCAGCAGGGACTCATAATAAATTAATGAATAGGACAAGTAAATAAATCATGAGCATCTTATGTGGCAGGAACACACCAAAGACACAGGACGGTTCCATTGTTTGAGCATTAAAGGGGCTGTTCTCTGCGGTGTCTTCCAAATCAATAGCAGTGTGCCTGGCTCTTTTGAGAAGAGACCTGTACCTTGAAGATGACAGTTGTGACACTTTTAGATTCTAAAGTGATCTCTTGGTTAGGGTAGAGAAGAAGCTTGCTTTTCAGACGGCTGTATGAGTATTAAAATGGGTAGATGTCTTATTTAAGAAAGGGATATATATTTCAATGTGTTCCTGAAGTAAACACTTCATAAAGGGACCACTTGCCCTTGATTAATTATGAAAATCTCTGCTTCTCTTGTCACGGCCCTTGCTTGGCTTTAACATGTTTATGAGACTGGGGAGTATATCCTGAACTCATAAACTTTCTTAGTGAAACATAATTCGCCTTAACTTTTGTACCCCAAATTATTTTGCACTCTCTTATGAGATGCGTAACAGAGAAGCAACTCCTTTGCCAGTCCAGTGAAAAATGGGAAGGTTGGGAAAGTCAGGGGAACAATCTACTGATTCAAACACATCGAATCATCTTGTCCTGAATCTGTTCTTTTTCCTCAGGTGTCACTTCTGTGGGGCCCTCTCCATACCAAAGCCCCCTAATCACAATCAATCTCGCCTTCCTCTCTGTTTCGCAGCACTTTGTCTATTCCACAGTATGGGTCTGGCGTGTGTCGGATGCATTCTCCACACCACTCATTCTGGCCAGAAAACCTTATCTCACTTGTCTCCCTCCATGGCCAGCTCAGGACTCTACAAATCGTTTGCTCAATTTATTGAGTTGATTGAATTTTCACCTGCAAACAGAATAGAAAATACACTCCCAAAATATTTAGGTCCTTCCCAGAGGGAAAGGACCCTCCAGTGGAGTGGAGAATGGAGGGGCCATGCCAGATGAGAAAATAGTGACATTCTGTTGTGTTGTTTGTACGGAGGCTTACAAAGAAGAATGAGGATTTCCTTCCCCTGAAGAGTCATTGTGGGTGGAGGGAGACAGACAAAGAGAATTTGTGGCATTCATTCATAAATAATGAATGATCTGCCACCAGGGGCACTTCTGGACCAAAACACGCTGTTTATTTGTCAAGGTCTGGCTCAAAAGCAGCATATTGGCCTCTGAGAGAGCACGGGGGCAGAAGAAAGCTATGTTGCTCTGATCCAGACATGCAAAGACATGCCTTCGGTGCAGTTCAGAGCAAATTTTAGGATGAAAAGAAACATCCAGCAGTGGTAGAGAATAAGAGGATATGATTCAGAGAGCACTGGAATTTTTCCCCCTTTAAACGGAACAAAGAATGACGTGGACAGTCATTTTTTGTTTTGCGATTTGTTGCATGTGTGTGAACAGTAATAGTGCCTGTAAGTGAGGTGTCCATGTGGGGGGAACTTCATGTTTCTTTTTGTTTTGCGTGAGGCTTATTTCTCCTCAGTGTTGGAGCTGACCTCTACTTTGAGTTGCTTGTTTGCATGGGCCCGTGACCTCGTGTATTATGCAACTAACTCATTTGTTTATTTTGCTTCTCTTGAGACTGTTCCTGAGTATATGCATTTTTTGTTTTTGTTTTTGTTCTTCAAACAGGAAAACTCCAGAGAGGAAAACCGAGCTCTAGTTCATCAGCTTTCCAACGAGAGTAGACTCTCCATCACTGACTCCCTGTCAGAGTTTTTTGATGCTCAGGAAGTGCTGTTATCTCCAAGCTCTTCAGAAAATGAGGTTTGAGCACTGTTTTCAGTTAGGTGCCTCAGAAATCTCCTTTGTTGCTTTATTTGTTACCCTGTTCAGTAAACATCTATATTTAGAAACACTAAACTCAACTTTTTCCATCATTATATTCTGACAGTCCTCTCATAAGTCATACCCAAAAAGTACAAAAAATACAATATGTTAGAAGAAAAAAGTTATAAAAGTGGAGGGTGTTGATTATTTTCTTGTTTCTGTTACTTGATTTGTTTCACTTCTTTTCAAGTACAGGTTAATAATTTTGACTTTTACCTATTTAATGATGTACTGTTTCTAGCACAGAGAAAAAAAATTAGCATCCTATGTATTTTGTCATGGAATTTGACCTATATTAATTTATAATATATAATAATTTGTTTTAACTTAATACATAAAAATTATACTTTCCCAAATAGGCAGGTATCATAGTTAACATTGCTATATGTGTGTGCTAACAATTTTACTCCTTAATATAGAAGTAGTAATCTTGTTTATGTATTAATTCCCATAGAGGAGTCTTTTTGCACAAATAGTTCCAATACAAATTGCACCTCCTTCTACTCAAAACACTAACAAATTCTAAAAATGCAGTCTGAAATAATAACAATTTTTATAATAACAAAAATCTTGAGTTTACTTGCTGTTTTCTTTGCAAGAACAAATCAAGAATTTATAAGAATTTCAATAACAGGTATTTGCTGTGAATACCTCCTAGGCAGATTGGTATATGGACCTCTATGAAAATAGCATCCAGAAGTATTTCTATAGATTTGTAATGTGGGACTCAAAATGTTTGATAATTAGGAATAAGAGTTTTATGGAAATCTGCCTCTTGTTTCCTCTTACACTGATGTATGTTATTTCTTCTTTCCCGTAGATTTCTGATGATGATTCCTATGTCAGTGACATAAGTGATAATCTTTCTTTAGACAACCTCAGTAACGATTTAGATAATGAAAGACAGACCTTGGGTAAGATTTACATTATTTGATCTCTGAAAAGTTTGGATTTTCACAGAATACTATTAAGCATATATAGTTGACCCTTGAACAACGTGGGGGTTAAGGCACCAACACCTCTTGCTGTCAGAAATTCACATATAAATTTTGACTCCCCAGAGACTTAACTACTAATAGCCTACAGTTGACCAGAAGCCTTACCAGTAACATAAACAGTTGATTAGCACATATTTTGTATATGTATTATATACTGTATTCTTACAATAAAGTAAGCTAGAGAAAAAATGTTATTAAGAAAATCATAAGGAAGAGAAAATCTACTTAGCATTCATTAAGCAGAAGTGGATCATCATAAAGGTCATCCTCGTTGTCTTTCTGTCGAGTAGGCTGAGGAGGAAGTGGAGGGGTAGGTCTTGTTCTCTTGGGGGTGGCAGAGTGGAAGAAAATCTGAATATAAGTGGACCCATACGGTTCAAACCCGTGTTGTTCAAGGGTCACCTGTATAGAGTACTTGCTGCAAGCAGAGGCCTATAACAAGTACTACATAAGGAAATTAAGACACAATCCCTACCCACAGGATTTTATGAGCCAGGTGAGGAGACGACACCCACATGTGAAAGATGTATTCATTCAAATAAATTTATCTGTTCATGCAAATTTTTATTTTATAAAGTGAAGATGTACCAATTATCATGTAAATATTAAAAAATAATGCAACAGATATCCCTTTTGGCCTCTGCGCAGTTTTTTAGAATATAGCTTTTTGCTTTAGATATCTCGGGGTTTTTATAGTTTAGGAATTTGATAGGGCTTATATAATAAAAGGTCTTGTCCAAGAGGTAATTTAGCCTCAGATTCTTCAAGATAAAAAGTTTTAAAGTAACAAACTGCTGTCTCCTAGAAGTAGGGACCCCTCAAGGTATCCTAAGATGTCCCTTTATTACTGGTTGATCCCGAGAGGGAAAATGATGGGCAGGAAAGGTATTCATAATGCTAGTTTGACCTGCGGGGTACCTGGAGTATCTGGCTAGCCCCCAAACAGCTCTAATTTAGAACGTCAGTGAGCAGCGTGAAGCCTGTCTAGAAAGGTGCTCTTAAAAAGAATCTGCCCAACTGGGAAGTTCTCTGCATGGGTCTTTATAGGATCAAATACTCCCAGTCTTGGTACTCATTGTGCCTTGGGGTCTCTGGGTTTGTCTGCACCATGCGTTGGATACTTAAAGCATCTACACGGTGGACACCTACCATCTCAGGTACCTGTTTGATATTTCAGTGTTCCCCAGCTGAGTAAGCATGTGTGAACTATGTTGAAGAACTGTTATTTGAATGCTAAAGAGCTGCCTTTTGGGGGAACTACAATATAGGGAAAAAAGCAGGTAATTTTACCATGCTCTGAAATAGCATCCTTTCAGCATCACACCTGCTAGGCGTAAGATAGTCATCACGCTGTGTATTTTATTTGAAATGTTTCTGGGGAGATGAACCCCTTGGTGGAAAAGTCTAAGAACCAGTGGGTTCAGTGGAGAAGGCCAAAAGTACAGGAACAAGTTAACATGCTACTTGTTTTTCTAGAAAAATAAGGAGGCAAATGGAAAGAAAAATGAAGGAGCAATGCTTACTTGGCAAAGAGTACACACACTAAACTGGCGCTCCCACCATAGATGAGGAGGAATAACAGATGCTTATGTCTTCCATCTTTGAGACCATAGAGAGGGAGCCAAGGGGAGCCCAGAGTGAATGGAGGGTTCAGAGGTCAAAGGTGAAAAGAGAGGATGTGATCCAGAACCTAACACCCCAACTGTGCTGAGTTGGCAGCAGCCAGGGAAAGCTTATAGCAGGTTAGGGCTGGTTCTCTCTGTCTTATTCCACAGCTGTTTCACTGCCTAACTGAGGTTGCCTTAGCTTGACCAAGCACTGGGCAAAACCCAGCCTTCTTCTTTGTCAGTACTTGAATACTAGAAATGAGTGTACTCTAGTTCTTCACAGAAATTCTCCGAGGAGGGGGATCATATTTCTAAACATCAATACTAGACTGAAAAGATGGGATGTAGAAGTTATCTTTAGGTCCCATAGTACCATTTTGCCTACAATAGGAAATGAGATTGGATCAAGGTCTGGATACACTGTTATTGTAGAATTTTTCTGAGCTTATAGTAAATGTGAGTTATTTAGAATGTTTCCTATTAATTTCTTCACCAAAATATCACTGAGTGCATATAGGATCCATTACTTTGCTCCGTGCTATGAGGAAGTTAAGTGGTTAAGAATATGGATTCAGGGACTAGACTTCCTCAGTTAACTCTGGCTCTGCCATTCACTGGCTATGTGATCTAGGACAAGTTACTTTTCTGTGCCTCATTTTCTTCATCTGCAAAATGGAAATAATAATATTGTTTGCGTCAAGAGGTAGTTATAAAGAATAAATGTGAATTATTCATGCAAAATACTTAGAAGACAAGCAAAAGCAAGATGTGTGTTAGGCATTAGTAGTGGTGGTGGTAGAGTAGCATTCTTTCAAAATTTAGATTAATGTAATCAAAGAAAGTATTTTGAGACTACATGGAAAGTGGTTTTTTTTAAATGACCATCATTTGCAACTACTTACTTGCGTCAGATTTTGCCCATATGAAGCAATTCAGCCAAATTCAAAAATTAATTGGATGTTTAGATTAACATGAGATTGCATAGTGTGACTCCATTTTCATGCTATTCTATTCATCAAAGCTGTCTCTCTTTTCAGAGTCACTGACTTTATAATGAGTAAATGTTAAATATTTATGCCTAATACATAAATACATACCAATAAAATATGTTGGTGTAATGCAACAGATTTCATTTGAAAATAGGCACATTTGGGATGGGAAAGGAATTTCAGAGCATGAAACAAAGGAAAAGGTTGATAGATTTATATCCCTAAAATCTGTGTTTCATTCATTAAAAAATTCCATGGGCCAAATTTAAAGGTAAATGTCAAATGGGGATTAAAATTGTAAAACAAATATGAAAACAAAAGACTATGATTTTAAGACATAAATAGGAAAGCAGACAATTCATCAAAGAAAGATTCCAAAGAAGAAAGCACTCTAAACCATACTAGAAATTTTTAAAATTTTGAAAGTTAAAATAAGGAGATAACACTGCCCACCTAACAATGTGACAAAAATATAAAATGAACAATGAGAAGCCCGGAAATGCCTCAGAGGTTGGACACTCACATCTGTTACCCTAAATGGGAAAATCGGTACAGCCTTTTTGAAGAGCAGTCAGATCATATGAATTGAAAGTCTAAAAACATTCATAGTTGTTAACATAGTAATCCTACTTCTTTGTATCCTAAGAAAAATAATCAGAGATACAGGCAAATATCTAAGTGTATGAATAATCACTACTGTTTTTTTGTTTATTGGCTTTGTTTTTGCATCATAACAAAACATTGAAACAAATCTAAAAGTCCAAGGGTAGATGAATGATTCAATAAATTATGGTATAGCTATAACATGGAATATTTTTAGTCATTAAAAATGATGTTTTAGGAGAATATTAAATAACATGGAAAAAATACTCTTAGCTGAATAAGTAGAACATGAAAAATACATACAGTATGAACTATATCAATGGAGAAAATACTAAATGAAGATAGTCTAAAATATAAGTGGCTGTGATTTGGGGATGGTGATATAATGAATGACTATTATTTCCTATATAATTTCCTATAATAAGCACAATTGTTTTTATCAGATTTTGAAGGGATTTTCTTAAAGGTTAGTTTATAAGTTTTTATACACAGTAACCTGCTATAGGCGTAGAAATCTAATTTCCAGTTTTATTCTAAGTGTATATGAGCTACCAGGGACTAGCTTTTGAGTAGGAACTTAACGGCCTCTCTGTGACTAAAGTCCATGGGTTTTAGTGCATGTTAATTTTTGGTATTTGACTGCTCAGAATTCTTTTGCTTATGTTCTGACTTCCAGTCATATGCTGGATAACTGAGTTTAATACTAAAATCCAGTACTTGCTAGGTAAGGTTTTATTCACGGATTTCTAAAAAATAGAGTGAAATAAAAAGCTTTGTAGAGACAGCCAGGTCTCCTTTTCATGCAGGGCCTGTTCTCGAAAGTGGTGGGGAAGCGAAGTCCAAGAGAAGAACCTGCTTGCCGGCACCCTGCCCCAACACCAGCAACATCAGCCTGTGGAACATCCTGAGGAATAACATCGGGAAGGACCTGTCCAAGGTGGCCATGCCGGTGGAGCTGAACGAGCCCCTGAACACGCTGCAGAGGCTCTGCGAGGAGCTGGAGTACAGTGAGCTCCTGGACAAGGCCGCGCGAATTCCGAACCCCCTGGAGAGGATGGTGAGGAATCAGCCTTCCAACGTCACCGTCGGCCTCTGTCCCTAAGCCACAGGCCGTTCACGTGGGCCCATCACAGCCCACACGGGCAGAGCTGAGAGGTGGCTCTCCTCCCCTCTGGCTTCATGTTGATTGCTTCTTCCATGGGGTCATTTCTCAGCCACGTCTGGTTCTCCTCTGCCAGTCACTGTGCCGGGATTTGCCACGGGGGCGGGGGCCTCTGTGGCAGCCTTCGCCTGAGGTAGTTCTGCTCTGTGCTTTTGTGCTTTCTCTTTCTCCAAAAGCCTTCCATCCGATCGTTCTGACACGCCCGGCTGGAAAACATGTCTTGAGGGCTGTCTGCGTGTTTATTTTTACTACCCCCGGGTGGACGGAATTTAATTTCTCGAGCTGTTTTTCTCCTCCAGGGTAAATTTCCCTTGAGAATATTTTTGTTTATTTCTGGAATTGTCTCATCAGCTCCTAGGATTTTGGAAAGTATAGTTCACAGAGGAGGTTTTTACATCAGAAAGTTAAAAAAACAAACAAACTCAAAAACTCACCCTAGAAAAATTCACCTTCTCTTCTTTACTCAGTGTCACTTGCAATCATAGGTTGTTGGCTTTTGAAGGTGCTACCAAGTGTCCCTCATCCTTCCTCTGTCTCGTGGGGATGGGGAGGGCAGAGAGTCCCAAGGGGTTAAGACTGGGGGCAAATCAACCTTTTTTATGACCGTGGTTGACTTTGTTCTTGGAAACGTGGGGGTCTGTACCTATTTTGCCCCCTCATATGTTACCTGATGAGCAGTAGGGTCATCGTATGGGATGCTGGGACATCAGTGTCCCTAAATGCAGTCTCTCCTGGACATTCACCGATTGGCTCAGTTGGAACTGGAGTGCCCCCTAGGCCTCACCAGCCTAGCCAGGCCGACACCCTCCCATCGATGGAGGATGCCATTCTTTTCTAAATTCTAAGCATTCTGCAGTCTTTACCCTCGTTAAAACATCATTACTTCAGTGAGTTGCAGATTAAGATGGAATCTGAACTACCTGCTGAGAGAGATATCCCATAGTCATTCTACCCAGCCTCCAGGGCTTCCCTCATCAAAGCAACTGTCTTTCTTGGTACCAGTGATAATCAGGGTAGGAGAGAAAAACGAGCTATATTTTTTTAAAAAATCTTTTTTGTTACTTTTCTCCAGAGAATTTTTGCTGGAAACAAAAAAGAGAGGGAAATAGCTTCCAAGGCAAGTGTTAACAGCCAACATTTGTGGACAGCTCTTTTAAAGAAACTATTGACTTTGAGGATGAAAGTATTCTTAAAGGTGTTTCATTCTCGTGGCAATTTAGAGACCCCTAGGACGTTCTGCTGGTTCAGTATAGTTGGCCTTCCAGAGAAGCTTGAGGAGGGGCTTCACATCCCCAGCTCGACCACTGGGCGGGAGCCTCACCCCGTGGATCTTGTCCACTGTGCTGCAGGTCAGCGTGGCTCCTGCACGTGTTCCTCGGGTCGCCAACCCAAAAGGAGAGGGCTTCCTTCTCCTGCCCCTCACTTCCTTCTCCCCCTCGCATCATGAGTGACACCAGCTTCTCTTGTCAGTGTTGCTATATTTTAAGTTGTGAGGCGATTCAGGGTTGAGTCAGTGTTCCGTACACAACGTGTCACAAACACAAGCGGAAGCAGAGAGGAGCAGAGACCCGGGTTTCAAGAATAGGCGGCTGCAGATGGGGCTGGCTTGAGTGTAGTGAACGGATTCTTGTGAGCCACCCGGCTGCTCTAGAGCCTCCTAAGGCGTGAGGTGATGAGGTGGGGCCTGTTTCAGGCAAGACCAAAAATTTGGCAAAAGGCTAACGAGGGACGTTACGTGACTGGTGAACATTCATGAAAGGCACTGGCTCTTCTTCAGTACAAGAAACTTCATGAAATGTGCTGGAAGAGGAAATGTTGAGATTGTTACTGCCCAACATTAGAAAGGAAACATTGCTGTCAGTACGGAGGTTTAACTTTTTTGACAAAAAAAATAAAAATAAAAAAAGACAAAAAGGCAAATATGTCTGTTTAGTGCCTTGAGCAGGGAACTGATAAGATGCTGACAGCCTCACAGTGAGGGCCGTGAAGAGATTTTGTGAATTTTATGTTCACATAAAATTTTCCTTCCTTTTTTTTATGTGTATATTTTTCCCCGGAAAAGAAGAATTTTAAAGTCACTGTATCCTGTGGCTTGTTTCTCAGGCTTAGAAAATGACTCTCAAGATTTTCTTTGGTCACAATGAGAGTTTAGGTTTCTGTAACATCAAATTGTGACTAGCTAAACTTATGATGATCATCCCTGAATTTGGGGGGAAATTTGACTTTTTTAAAATATTCATTCCCTCGCCTTCTCTAAAGCCGTGGCACCACGTCAGGATTCTCAGATAACGTGAGGCGTAAACATCCTGGCATCAGCTTAGCAGTGCAAAAACTAGCACAGTCCCTTTTATCAATGTCATCATCTTGATGGTACCGCTCAACTTTTAGGCATCAAAATAAATGGGCAGTTTAAAAATATTTGGCTAATTTGTTTCTGGACCAAAACAAACTTTATTTAAACCTACAATTTTAAATCTGTTGGTTTGATTGTTTTTAAACCAAAGATAAATTGTTGGCTTTCTGAAAT
>CAUYSK010069320.1:0-30560 GCA_963575035.1 Avahi laniger
TAATTTCTTTCTATTTTTGGTAGAGATGAGGTCTCGCTCTTGCTCAGGCTGGTCTCGAACTCCTGAGCTCAGAATGATCCGCCCACCTCGGCCTCCCAGAGAGCTAGGATTACAGGCGTGAGCCACCGCGCCCGGCCTCCAGTTGTTTGTACTTTTAAATGCTATTGGAGTAGAAAAAACTTGTGTGTTCAATGTATATTTACTAGGAAATAGCTATTCGCATTTTATAAATCTATTTCAATTCCATATCAGGGAGTCAAGTTTATCAATATTTTTATATACTAATTACCAGAACATAAAGCGTGCCTTAGCCTATCATTTAGGTTTTACAGTTGAACATGTATAAGGGTGTTGCATGAGTGTGTGCAGTGTTTGTCTATAAGACTATAACCTTTAATTTAAAATTGGTAAGTAGGTACAAATGTTCAGTTTAGAGGAAGATATAAAAAGATTTGAAGTGGCTAATGAATCCAGGGAATGATTTATTTGCCATGTAAGAGTTTTTCTTCATTCTCTTCCCGTTATCCAATGATAAGCCCCCGAGAAGGTAAATCAAGACCTTTATGTTACCTTTAAGAAAAATACTGATGAGTAAGAGATTCAATGATGGCAAGATCAGTTTTACCAATCACTAAAAATCTTTCATCTATGATTCTCTTTTAAATTCCAAAGAAAGTGACACTTTGTGAGCTTGTCTTTTTCAACCTTCTGGCTTTTTCCTGCCTTAGTCAATGAAACATTTTGGAGGAGAGAAAATACACAATTGTAGGAGATTTTCCTAACATTTTGTAAATGATACATTGTAAAATAAGTTGCTTTTAAGTCACCTGCTTTCAATCCACTTAAGTTTAATGCCATATCAGTTAAAGAGGACTGTCAAAGAAGATGCTTTGTCACTGAAGAATTATCAAGAACTTGAAGATCATAGAAAGGACGAACTATGTAAAGAATACATTTTTGTCTACAATTTCATATTATTAGAAATTACATAACTTTTGAATCTCCAGAATAAAATCTGAGTATCTAGAAAACATGAGAACAAGAACATAAAATATTTTTTTTACAATTTTATTTATTTATTTTTTAATTGAGGATATCATGTGGATACAAACATTTTGGTTACATGTAATGCATTTGCCTCGCCCAATCCAGGACTACAATCGTGTCCTTCCCCAGTACAGTAGACTTCGCTTCTATTAGCTGTGGGTTTACCCACCGCCTCCTCCCCTGCCACCTTACCGACACCCAGTGAGTATTACTACCATGTGAACACCTTAGTGTTGGTCAGTTAGTACCAATTCGATGGCAAGTACATGTGGTGCATAGTTTTCCCTCCTTGTGATACCTCACTTCCAAGGATGGGCTCAGTCTCTATCCAGGATAATATAGGAGGTGCTAGTTCACCGTTATTTTTTGTGGTTGAGTAGTATTCCATGGTATACATATACTACATTTTATTAATCCACTCATGTATTTATGGGCACTTTGGTTGTTTCCAAGACATTTTTACAAGGAAAACTCTAAGACTCATAGGATATAGTTAATACATAAAATCATGAAGCGAGTAGAGGAATGCAGGATATTTCTTTAAGTCTCTTGGTCCCATTTCTACTCTCACTCCCAAATATGTCCTCTCAAATCTCAAAAGAACACATTTATGACAAATGGCAAATCAAATATGGTACTGTATTTGGCAAGGAGCTGGCTATAAATCATCAAGAAGATCAATGCAATAACCAAGTGTAAATCCATTCATTTAACAGTCTTTTTTTGAGTCTCTATCCAGGTATGTAGTTGGGTCAGGTTGGCAGTGCAAAAATTAATTATATTCCTTGGCCTCATGGAACTGGTAAATCAGTAAGGCCCATAAACTGAATTAAATAAAATTGAATTTTTCAGTAGTCCCATAATTTTTTGTTGGACTTTTGTTGCCAGAAAAACTCGGGAAGTGAGTTTAATACAAAAGGAATAATATACATAAATAAATGAAAGTATAAAATAGCATATCAGTGTCAGGTCACTAGTAGTATTTCTTCATGGTTGGTACATGTGGTTTGGGGGCATCAAATGGTGTAATAATTTTCTATTGCTACCTAACAAAATAACTCAAACGTAGCTGCTTTTAAAAGGATACAAGTTTATTATTTCAGAGTTTCTGCAGGGCAGAAGCCTGGGTTTGGCCTAACTGTGTTCTTTCTTCAAGGTCTTACAAATTTGTAATCAAGTTGTTAGCTAAGATGCATTTTCACCTGTATCTCATGGGCCTCTTCTAAGCTTATTCAGGTTGTTGACCGAATTGATCCCTTTGGGGCCTTGGAATTCGTGGTAGCTTGATACTTCACAGCCAGGAACAAGGAGTCTCAGTTGCTTTAAGTCCCTCACTTAGGGAAGGCCTAAGCCCTGTTTTAAAGGGCTTACCTTACCTGATCAACTGAGGCACACCCAGGATAATCTCTATTTTGATTAACTTATGGTCAATTGATTATAAGCCTGAGTTATATCTGCAGAATTCCTTCATTTTTCATATAATATAATGTAATTATGGAAGTGATGTCTCATCACCTTTGCTGTGATTTACTTTTGAGAAGCAAAGGTACTGCTCACCGTCAAAAGGAGAGAGGATTACAGAAAGGAGATTTCATCAGTGAATCACTCATGAGACGTCATTGTAGGGTATGTCTGCCACGTGGGAAAATATGATAAACTGCATAGTAAAGGATATATATAACATGCTAAGGAGTTTGCATTTTAAGTTTTAGCCATTGGGAGGAAACCAATGGAATGTTTTAACCAAGGAAATTTCATATAGGAGCTTAGAAGTTGGTAAACGCAAGGGGAAATTCAACACACAATTTCTGACTGACTTCTGTCTTGGTTTGTGGCTTCTTCGGCCCCTTCCATCTTTACAGCCCAAAACTCCAGCTTCTGTCTCCCTGTTATAGTGAGAGGACTATGAGTCCGAGACCAACACTTCCTCTATGCCTCTATTCTTTACATTGTTAATATTAATAGGTAAATACCCCATGGATAAAAGCTGAAATGAAAGTGATGATCACCTAATTGTGATTCTCTTCCTGGCTCCTTTTAGTTACAGTTTCCTTGGTTGTTCTCTGGTGCCTTCAAATAACATATTTTTAAAATTTCTTACAACTTTTATGGGCATTCTAAGTCTGTTGTAAGCTATTTTATCATGACCAGTTGGAAACTGTCTTGGAATTGTTAAAGCTTGCCAAGTTGGTGAACCAGTTGTTTTAAGCCAGTGTCTTAGCTTGGTCTCTTGTCTTATGTTTCCAGGATAGTGATCTTTTGCTTTAGTAGACCCATCCCTGTCCTCAGGGAAGAGTATTGCTAGCCCCTTATCTCTGAAAAATCTAGTAGGCTGTTATTACACACTTCCCAGAGGGAGGAGCATGATTTCAACGTAGAAAACAGAAAATTAACTATTTGTAGTGTTCTGAGTTGTTTATAGGCGAGAACCATATATAAGTTCTTGCAATGCCAGACCAAAACCCATCTTGTTATAGGATAGCAGGATTCTTCTAAAATGAGTATTCAAGGCTTTCATCAGAAGTAGGTAGCTCAAAACCAGCCCACTCCCATTACTGAGGTGGCCATAACCTTGTGACAGTGGCCCAGTAGCATTCTCTTTGTATGTTGATGCCAACATATTACTAAGAAGGAACAAACCAAAGTATAGGCATTAAGAATTTTGACAGAAACTTGGAGGGTATAAAAGCAACAATATCACTTCTTTTGTGATTGTTGACCTACTCTTGTGTCTCATTGAAAGCTTTTAAAAATAATTTGCAACTAGACTTTTAAATATTACTTTCATTTCAAACTTTACAATATTTTTTTGTTTGTAACATTGTATAATTATATTTAAAGTCTTCTTTAGGCCTGAGACAATTTTCTCGGGTTTTGACCTTAAATACTCTGCCATGCAAGGATGTAATGACAACGTTTTCTGTTTGCTATTATGCCTGTATTCATGAAAGTTTATAAATAAAATGGGTTTTTCCAAAACTAAATACCACCAGTGCACTTCATGAAGCATTATTCAGAATGCAGGTTTGAATCAAGGAAAACTAATTATTCCTGCTATCAAGACTTGCAGTATGTAACTGAAAAGATGCATAAAAATCACATTTTGTTGCTTCACCTTATTGCATTTTTACCTTTTCTTTTTATCTGCTACAATTGCAAATGCTCACTTAATAAACTTTAAAATTTTTTCTCTCAAATAATAGGTTCCTGAGTAAAACATGTATTTAGTTAAACTGAACAAAACTGTATAACACTATGAGCCTTAAGGAGTTCTTTTCCCCAAATTGGAAAATAAATTGAACACAATTTAAACTTATTTGCTAATATTATTTTCTTCTTCCTTCTCTCCCTCCTTCCCTCCTATACAAATTTCAAAGGCTAATACAGAAATCATGTCTATATTAACCCGAAATCTGTTTCCAAATTTAGAGTTAGTTGAATCCTATTTGGGGATCTGTCTTATATAGAACATTTTTGCAAATTTCCTGAACATCAATTGATACTGTCATCACCTGATTGCTCAAGGCAACCAACTGTAGTATATTCAGAATAAAGTACTTAGATAATAAGTGAATTTGGCCAAATATATGAAGAACATAAAAGTAGACTGGGTTTGACTAGTTTGAAGGTAAGATTGAAGCAGGGAGGAGTTACGAACACAGCTACCTTTAAATATTTTAAAAACTGTCCTAGTTAAAAGTGATTAAACTCATTCTAAAAGGTTATAAAAAGTAGAAATAGGATCAACCAGAAGAAGTTACATGAAGAAAGATTTGAGCTAAATATAAGAACAAACTTTATCATAGTTGTTGAAAAATAACATTATGTTTAATATTCATGAGAAAAGGATTCCTTAATTCTCAGAGTGTTATTCAGTTTTTTCAGTTAACTTTGTGAAAAAATAAAATTTGGGGTTATTAACTGTTATTTAAAAGATAGTTATTGAAAGTTCATTAAGTGACATCTTTAAAGTGTTAAAAATAGCAGTTAACCTAGAATTTTATTACTGAGTGAAATTGTCCAAAATTAAGGCAAATTATACTTCAGTAAAAGTCATTTTTAAAAGGAGGTGAAATAATAAAGACATTTTCAGAAAGCAAAGTATGAAGGAATTGGGCACCTGTAGATTTATACTGAAAGAAATGTGAGGAGTTTTTCAAGCAGTCAGGAAATAATCCCAAATGGAAGAATGGAAATGCAAAAAGAATTATGAGCAGAAGAAGGGATAAATAAGTAGGGAAATATAAAGGAATATTGATTCTTTAAAGTAATGATAATGTCTTGTGAAGTTTAAAATGTGAAAGAAAATTCATAACAACAATTGCATAAATGACATGAAAAAAATAAGAGCTATCGTATTTAAGGTATCTGTAATATCTTGGAAGTGGTAAAAGTATTAATTTATAGTAGACTCCAATAGGTGAAAAGTACATGCTGCGATGTCTAGGATAATCACTGAAAAATATTAAATAAATGCATAACTACAAAGTTTAAAATGTTGAAGGATATGTAATAATAATAACAACAAAAAGTACTCATTTAATTCAAAAGAAAGAAAAAAGGAAGAAAATAGGAATAAAAAAACCCAGATAGGACAAGTAGATGGTTGATTTAAATTCAATTGTATCAGTAATTATATTAAATGTAAGTGGACTAACTATTCCAATTTAATGCTAAAGATTATCAAATTGGATTTTAAAAACCTCAATACTGCTTATAATAGAGACAAATAGGAGGAGACAGAAACATTGAAAGTAAGTTCCAGAAAAAAATATATCATGCAAATAGTAGCCAGAAAAAGCTGGCATACTTATACTAACATCAGACAAAATCAATTCTATGGGAAGGTATATTACAAGTAAAGATAAAGGAATATTTTATAATGTTAAAAAAAGAAAAGAGATCAACCCAGCAGGAAGATCAAAGAATCCTAAATTTTAATGAACCTAATAACATAGCTAAACATGTACTTTAAACTTTGACATACCTCTCCCAGTAGGTGAATAAAATAAGTATATAGAGTACTGAGTTAACAAATGGCAACTTGAATTAATCGACACATATAGTAAGTTACATCAACTACAGATTACACCCCCTTTTTCCAAATGAATTTGAATATTTACAAAAATAGAGCTTATGCTGGGACATAAGGGAAATCTTCATAAATTTCAAAGGGCTGAAATCATAAACATCTTCTTTAACACAGCATAATTAAGCTAGTTAATTCCTAAATGTTCGGAAATTAAGCAAAAGATTTTAAAATAAAGCACAGAGAAAGGAAAAATCACAAGAAATTAGAAAATGTTTAAAACCAAATTTAAAATGAAAATATGAATCTTATCAATAAGAGAAAACTAAAGTTAAAAAGTCAGATGAAAGATTTCACAAGACACATTATAAAGCAGGACTTCAAATGGCCAGTAAAGATATCAAAATGTGTTCAATATTATTAGTTATTGGTAAAATGCAAATTATAAACCCCAGCAAATCACTACATACACACCAGAAAAGATAAAATTTTAAAGACTGGCAATACCAGGTACAGTTGACCCTTGGACAACACATGTTTGAGCTGTGTGTCCACTTGTATGTGGGTTTTTTCAACCAACAGTAGATGGAAAATACAGTATTCACAGGATTCAAACCCGCCATATGCAGAGCGCCAACTTTTCCTATACACGGGTTCTACAGGGCTCCTGTGGGATTTGTGTGTCTACAGATTTTGATGTAGGTGGGCAGGGGTTGGGGGGTCCTGACAAGAATCCTTTGCATATAGTGAGGGACAACTGTATTGGCAAAAATATTGAAGAGCTAGAATTCTCATGCAGTGCTAGTGGAATTGGCATAAACATTTTGGAAAAATTTTCAAATTTTTGGAATGCCAATCATATTCGTATTCCATGACCTAGAAATTTTACTCCTAGCCAAAGGAAATAAGCCTATACATGCACCAAAATTCAGGGAGACGAATTCCCATAGCATCTTTATTATTCATAATAGCCCAAACCTGGTTCAACAAATAGTGACGGAATTGTAACATATTAATCCAGTGGAATATTATATAGTAATGAAAAATAATAAATTACATAAAACTACATAGGTGAATCTCACAGGCATAAAATATAGAGCAAAAGAAGCAAGGCACAAAAGAATACATCTTATACGATTATATTTATATGAAGGTTGAAACAGATAATCTTTGGTAATGGAAGTCACTATGGTAGTTAGCTTATGGGGTTACTACTGAAAGGGGCACTGTGGACCCCTCTGGAATGCTACAAATAGTCTATATCATCTTCTGCATAGTAGTTATGTATTTATATCTATTTATCAGTCAATCTATATGTCTATGAACTATACCCTTAAGATTTGAGCATTTTTATGAATCTATGAATAGAATCAGACTTCACAATATAGAGTGATATAACTGAGAACACATCAATGTCCTTTTGTTTTATTTGCGGCCTTCAATGCGTGCTTATCATTTTGCTTCTTTTCTAAGAAATTCTTTCTGGGTTTTAGGATGATGATATGAGTAACCTTATTCCCCTTTGGGCCAGTATCAGCCTATTTCTCCATTCTGATTTTTCTCTTTCCCCAGTAATCTTTTTGCTTTGATTTGGTAAAACAGACTCTCTCATCTAACATCATGAACTATGGGAGTGATGTAAATCCTGTCTAAGTCGTCTGTACAGGTTTGTTCACTCTTTATGTTGAATGCTTTTGAATTGTCAGCAAGAGTGTAAAAGTCTGCAGCGCTTTTGAAGTAAGTCATAGGAAATAACAATGTGTCAACTTTGTTATACTAGAATATTGAAATGGCAGTAAAAGGGAATGAGATTGACATCTTTTTACTTTTATTACCTTTCGGGCCTAAAATGTTCTTTGTTAATATTATTACATGGGCGTGAGCCAGAATACCTAATGATGCAAAACAAGAAACTGCCCCTGATACAAATAAGTAACTGTTTCCTACTTTATGGAATGAAAAGGGTCTGAAATGCTCAAAGTCTCATACATTGTTCAGACGTCAGGGAAAATGATTAATTTCTCATTAGATTTCTGATGTTGTAATATTCAAGAAGAGCAAGCTAAATGAAACTAGGAACTCCTCCATTTAATTCTTGTCCACAAATTTTATTTTATTTTTTTAATTTAGGGAAGATCCCAAATTAACTGTGGGTTCTAAAGGGAGGGCTTTGCCAAATCATGTCACTAACAGCCAGAAGTGGAGTAACTTCATCAGGTGGCCCAGGCAAAAGAAAATTCCTACTTACCCTCTGGAGTAGTCTATCCCAATTTGGAAGATAAGAATTTAAACACCAGGAATTGTAAATGAGTGTACCCAATTGAGCTGAGCCAGCAACTAAAAATTGCTTGAAAGGAGAACTGATTTAAAATGTTTCTTAGAAACAATTAACGGAACCCTGGATATTAAGAGTTTCTGACTGAATTCTATGTAAGATGAAGATGCTTCTCAGGTCAAAAAAGGAAAAAAAAAAGTCTCATCTTTTTCTCTGATCTATGTTGACTTTCAGTAGTATTAATTTCTGATTTCATATTACCAAATATACTAGTTACTGCCTTAGGTAATAATACCAGATAAAATCATTTTAGGACCCCACAAGAATATTTGTGTAACATTTGTCAAAAGTCCAATACTTAGGAAATTAGCAAGGTAGGCATTAACTACAGGATTTTTCATAGTCGGATGCTGCCAGTGTTTCTCAACAGAAAATTTAAGATTATCTAACATGGTCACTCTATCAGTACCATACCTTTTATTACCTTTTATTTTTGGTCAACCTCCTTAAGAGAATAGAGTATGCTCTTAATCAGGCCAATATTCAAGGTTTTGTATTCTGCAATAGTAAACTTGGCTCTGTTTTAAGACCAGAGATCACACCCTGCAATATATAAAGATCATAAGAGGAGCTAAAAGACTGTGGTATGTGCTCTATATAACCTCATTCATCAACATGTCAATGGAAAAGAAGCCAAAGTCTGTAAAATAATTTTAAAGAGATTTATTCTGAGCCAAATTTGAGGACCATGACCCGGAGTCACGCTCAAGTAGCCTTGAGGAAGTCGACTGGCTGTGGCTGGGTTACAGTTTGCTTTTATACATTTCAGGGAGACAGGATTACAGGTAAAGTCATAAATGAATACGGGGTGGGGGGGGGACATTCATTGGTTTGGCCCGAAAAGGTGGGCCATCTTTAAGTTGTGGCTTTTCGGTTATAGGTGGGTTTAAAGATTCTTTGACTTGTAATTGATTAAAGACATGAAGCTTTGTCTAAAGTCTTGAAATGTTTTTAAAATAAGGACCTGTTTATAAGATACAAGCCACCAGAGATAGATTTGTTGTGTAAATTGAGGACCTACAGGTTTGTCTTGCATACCCTTAGGCATGTTAATGGGTTACAAAAGATGTCCCCAAGATGGGAGGCAGGCATGATGAAGCATGTCTGTCCTCCCTCCTCATGGCACACAATTTAGTTTTAGGATATCCCCATGGCCAACAGGGGGTCCATTCAATTAGCAGGTGAGTGGTGAGACTTAAGATTTTATTTTAGTTCACAAATAATTAACCACCATAATTTATGATATGTTTATCAAAAAAATTCCAACAACAAAAAAGTTCACGGGGAGTTGAAAAAGTACATTTTTGTTATGATGGACTAATAGGGTTATATTACAATATGATCTTTAATACATTTATTTAACATTTGGGGAGGTACACTAGCCAAAAGGGGTTTTCACCTATTCCATGCCTTAACATTTGACTTGCCCAACCTATGGTCTTCACTTCTGTTGGCAACAACTTACTCACTCATGAGTATTCAAAGCACATGAAAGAGAATTTCTTTGTTTATACCTCGGGATCATAAGATTGTAGATTCTAAAAAGTAATGCTCAATATTTAGGAAGACAGAATAGACTGAAATTAACATAGGCAAAATCTCCGTTGACCGTCCTGTTGTGTTAGAAAGCTTAACGGACCAACATTTGGAAAACTGGATATTATTCCTGATAGGTATTAATTTTTTATGGTTTTTCAAACTTCTTTTTTAATCCATGGTGCCCTTCGAACAAGATAGTCTATGGAGCTCCTCTGTGGCCCTTAAGCCATCTCCACAAAATTTTAGGAATTTTATGAATATGGTTTAAAAAGAGCCAGACTACTGGAAAGAACCTAAATGGCTATCCATAGGACAATTGATAGACTGTGATATGCTCATAAGAGGAAGAACCTTAAGCAGTTAAAATGAATTCATTAGATCTACATGTATCAAACATGAATAAGTTTCAAGATTAACATTTAAGAAAAAAGTAAGTTACAAAAGGACACACATTGTAGGATACTATATTAGACAACTTTTATGTAATACGGCAGATCCTCTGGGCCTCGCAAGTCTCTGCGAGTTTGTGGGTACTTTTTCTGCTTCAGCCAATCTTGTAGGGTCCAATTCTGTTTAGGCTCAAGACCAACTTTACAAGGGTACAACCTTGCTTCGTGTCTGTTTTGTGTGGCTCTTTTCCTACCTTGACAGTTACCTGTTGCCACTGAAACATAAGATGTCTTGACCTCACTCAGTACTCTGGTCTACACAACCCAGAAGTGTGAGGGAAGTAATGCTTGCTGGGAGATTGTGACCAATGGAGACTGTTACTAGCAGATAATTTGTTCTCCTCCTCCTTCCCCAGATTTACTTTTTTCAATAATAGTAGTTAATGTGTTTGCTAACAGATGGTCTCTAGAAATCAAGTGATCAATTGTGGTTGATTCCAAGCAGTGACAAGCTCAGGATCACGTTCTTCTTTTAACACTTTTCCCCTCTCCTCTAAATTACTTTTCCCTTACTTCTGCCCCAGGATTGCATGACCAACTAGTAGTGGCATGTAAGATTTTGCCTCAGGCTTTGCTTTCTAGGAATACTAGAATAAGAGACCATTTACATAAATTTTATTAATAAAAGAAATATTTATTAGTTACAAAATTATAAAAGCATGCTTGGGGTAGCTATACAATACCATCAGAATCGAGGGTACCTCTGGCCACGGAGGGATAGGGGAATGGTTTAACTACTAATATATTTTTCATGTTCTATTTATACAAAGAGAAAGGGATCTGAAGATCTCAAGTGAATATGGCAAGACTTTTTATATATTTCGAAATCTGAGTGGCAGATACTTCTCTCTTACTTTTTTGTATATTTTCTTTGTCTAAATAGGTCATTAGCTCTATACTAAGATCTATGCCAAACCTAACTTTATTTTACTGAAAAAAGAATTTTAAAACTATAAAAAAGATATATGATTCACAAATATTTTCTCCCATTTTGGAGGTTGCCTCTTTATACTATCAAGATGTATAATATAATATAATATTTTTTAAACTTTCATGAGTTCCAATTTTTCTATGTTTTCCTTTGTTTCTTGTGCCTTTGTTATCATATTCAAGAAATTACTGCCACATCTAAAGTTATGAATCTTTTTTCCTATGTTTTCTTCTTAGCAGTTTATAGTTTAGGTTTTACATTTACGTCTTTAATTTATTCTGAGTTAATTTTTGTATATGGTGTTAGGTATGAGTCCAACATAATTCTCTTGCCTGTGGATATCCAATTTTCCCATCAACATTTGTTGCAAAGTTTGTTTTTCTCCCATTGAATGGCCTTTGCACCCTTGCCAAAAAATAATTTGACCATATATGTGAGGGTTCATGTCTGCGCTATGTTATTCCATTCGTCTCTCTGTCTTCCCAGATGCCAGTACCCACCGTTTTGATTACTGTAGATTTGTATTATAGCAAGTTTTCAAATTAGTAAGCATAAGCCCCCAGCTCTGTTCTTCTTTCTCAAGATTGTTTTGACTATTCAGAGCTTCTTAGTTTTCTTGATGCTTTTTGTTTCTGGTTCTCATGTGGGATAATTTCTAATTGTCCTGTCTTAAAGTTTGCTGATTCTTTCTTCCGCCTGCTGATATCTATTGTTCAATCTCTTTTGTTAATTTTTCATTTCAGTTATTGTACTTTTCAGCTCCAGAATTTCTCTTTGGTTCATTTTTATAACTTCTATCTCTTTATTGATATTGTCTATTTAATGAGACCTTGTTCTTCTATTTTCCTTTTGTTAAATTCTCTGAGAATGGGGCTTTGAAGTAGCTAAAACCCATTCTACTCTTTCCAGTAACTGCCAGGCTGCTGATTTTCAGTGGATCTGACAATTTTTGCCAGTGTTCTCATTTCTTTCATGGAGAAGAGGATTTTTGGAGGTCCTTACGTTACCATTCTCTCTGATCCAATTCCAGGGAGAACTTTTTGTCTAGCTGACACACCTCAAGAGAATGTACTACATGAACAAATTAATGAGGTACTATTGAATATTAGGGAACCTTTATTCCAGATATGGGAACCTCAATCTAGGGATTCTTATGGTCCTTCTCAAGTCAAGAATTTCCACTAATATTCCAGGATGGAATTGATACCTATTGTGTATTGATTAATACAAACAAAATCATAGGATCAAGATAAGTCACGGGATTTCAATAATGGAGATTTTCCATTAACCAACTTATCATTGGCTGTTGTGAAAGTTGAGGATGAGTATTCCTAATCCTTTAAAGAAAATCAGCAACAAATATTTCCTGACCATCTTCTGTTCCCTTAGCTTCATCAGAGGAGCATTTGGCAAAATAAAAATATGGTGCTCTGGTTACTACCTTGATAGAAATGTTTAGAATCCTGATGGAGAAACCTTTCCAGTCTCTGAAACAAACCTGCAAACATTACAAGGACTAATTGCTAAATTGCTTGAGATGTACTAGATATATTATCGACGTTTATGTATATTTCATGGCACAATTCTGACATGGATATTTCTAAATTTTCAAACTATTTCTATATTTTCAATCTATATATAGAGAAAGATATTAACTCTATGGAAATGTCTTTTTGTTCATGGTTTACTCAAATGAAAAATTTTTCATTTCTAGCTGTTCCTTTTTAAAAATACAGTCCAGTACTTAATTTGCATCATCTATGTTATCAAAGTCTAATGTAATGTCAGTATTTCATGTGAAAATTAGATTGCCCTGAATTTTGCCAATCTGGTCCCTATATTGGAAGCATTCTGATCTTATTGTGTTTGCTTAAAAAATATATCTTTTAAAGTCATGAGTACAACACTATATTGTAATTACCTTTATTGTCCTCTCTGAGTTTCTTCCGCATCACAGCTGATCTCAATGCAAGATCACATGAAGGAGTTTTCAGATCTATAAGATGTCATATTAAGGTTAACATTTCACTCATCTTTGAACTCTGGCTGGACATACTATTCTCTCATTTAGTTTTGAATTTTTTCACTACTCAGGGTTCTTTGTGACAAGTAATTATCACAGTTGAGCAGTGGGGAATCTGCAGTCTTCGGGCCACATGTGGCCTTCTGGATCCTTGAGTGTGGCCTTTTGACCGGATCCACATTTTATAGAACAAATGCTCTTAATAAAGGTATTTGTTCTGTAAAGTTTGGATTTGGTCAGTTGGCCATACTCGGTGATCTAGAGGGCTGCATTTGGCCCCAAGGCCACAGGTTTCCCACCCCTCAACTTAATTAAGGAATGATTTTTCTTTTCTGTGTCTTTAGATTCTGCCTGTTTACCAAGCTACACTGGGTAAGGAATCAGCCTTCGCTTGACCTTTAACTAATTATGTGATTTGGGGAAAATTACATAGCTTCTGTAGACCTCGGTTTCCTTATCTGTAAATGAAAATATTTACACTAGGTAATGTTACCTTTATGATTCTGTGACTCTAACAAAAAATAAACAAGGATAACAGATTGAAAGTATTTGGTAAACTAAATGCAAGCTCATTTCTCCTATTGGCGACGATTCTAAAATATCAACATACCTAAGCCCATTTCTCTTCCCACCTCTCTTATAATTTAAGTCTTACCTACCTTTGGAAGTCTACTGTAATCTCTATCACCTCTATCAAGTCTTCCCTTCAATGCCAGCAACCTCCAGTGATATCTTTTTCTTTTTTTTCACTTATGGTATTTATTATCATCACTACACTTAGTCTTCTCTATCACCTTGCATTGTTGTTTAGCTTTGGTGCTTTTTAGGCCAAGGATGATGAATTATGAACATTTATATTCCCTAAATCACATTGTCCATTATTTCATATGCGTAATAGATTCTAGGTTTTAAATGCATGTCGAATACATGAAGAGAGTTTAAAAATCATTCCAAACCTATTCTCCTAAATTCACAATTTGAAGTGTGGTTGAATTTTTCCCACCTTTCTTTCCCAACAAAGATGTATAATCTTGAAGATATTTTAAGAAATCTAAAAGAAAATTTGTAGTTTATCTTAAATATGAATCCCTTCCCTTCTAGGCTCTAAATTTTTCCTCTCTATGAAATTGAGAATACTTCCTTTTTAACTTGAGTGCACTACCATAGAAACATTTTTTCTCTTCCTTCTATAGTCTATAGAATATAATGTGATTTGCTGAGCCAGTATATAATTGGAATTTTATTTTCTATTATCTTCTTAGGAACATGACAAATGATGTTTTCACCCCTTAAGGGAGTGTTTGGTTACTTGAAAGCACCATAGCAAGTTCTCTAGGATTTTATGGAAACAAATGGTAGCATTTCCACCACAAGGCATATCTCCAGTCTATAGATGTTGACAGGCACAAAGTCAAACAATATGCAGGTCGACATTTGTTTAGATTCATTATAGATGTTAGCCCAGCTTGTCCCAGTTCCCTGAGATGTTTCCACCAACTATCTTGTCAGTCTTTTATTTTCCTTCTTAGTCTTCATAGAGAATATTTTGGAATATAGTATGTAGCAACTCAAAATTCATCTTCCCAGGAGATTTGGAAGAAACCTTTTAGCTTTAGTCTTCATGCTGTGGGAGCCATGTTGTTTCTCTGTCAGATTGAGGCTGTGCCATGCTTAGAGAAATTAGTTATCCCAACAAAATTGTTTTCTCTCTCCTTTTCTGTACCAGAATGTGACTTCCAGGGAATACGCATAGTTGATGTTGCCTGAAAAAATTTCAAAGCCTCCCAACTCCCAGAAGTTAAGTAGCCATGGAAATAAGCACTGGCCAAAAATGTACTTAGATTGGGTAGTAATTGCAAGCCATTTGAGGAAAGGGAATTTAAACACACGTTATGTGATGTTATTCTGTAAAATCGGAAAAGCTTGTGTTGTATTTGTGTTTGAAGGCATAACGGGAAAAAATTGGGGTGCTTTATGTGGGTTTGTGAAGTGGATGGTAGTAATGGTGGTGAGGGGAGTCAGTTGGCAATACCCAGGCAGGATTCCTGATGATAATACAAATTTAACGTATTTCTGGTAAAGGATTTTTGAAAATAAACGCTTCTTAGATTCACTTCTGCTTCTCTTGTTTACGGAAATAACAATTTTGCTCATTGGTATGTCAGGAAAGAGAGAGATGATTTGCTCTTATAATTTTACTAGAAAAAATGGTATGTGATGTTCCCCAGTTGGATTATATGCAATATAGAGATTACACTTTCAAAAATCAATGCATGTTGTTCCTGTGACCCCTTAGCCACAATTAGGGGCTTCATACTGCTATAAATGCATTTAGCAAATGTCACACTGACATAGTTCATTGAATTCATGGCATTTTTTCCCTTATGGTTATGATAATATGAGCTTCATAAAGAAACTCCATAGTTAGCCTTCCATTTGTTCTTGAGCCAGCCCAAGAGACTCAGCTTATATTAAGTACTAAACCCAAGAGGAGCCTCTGCAAACACAGTGCCTGGGGCCATATTCCATGCCACCTGTTGTCATCCATATTCCAAGCCATCACTGTTTGCTGGCCTAGTTGATCCCTCTCTAGCAACATTAGCCCCCAGAGCTTGGCTAGCCAATGTCGCTATGCATTCTGAGTTCCAGAATTCTAGTGTCTTACCACAAGTGTCAATTGTGCAGCCCAGGCTTTCTTATTACAGTGTTTATTGCTGTCACTGCTTCATCATTTTTTATTTATCTGACTCAACTGCAGGTAGTTTTTGCTCAATGTCTGGCATGTTGTTAACCAGCATGTGTATTTGGGGCAGCAATTCATTCATCCGTTTTGACATCCACATCTAACATCTTCATTAATGCCCAGCACCGATATCTTAGATTTCAGATCTGTTTGTTGTCTCTCTATTCCTTCTGCATCCCGCTCTTTGCCACAAAGTATATTTCATGTAAATGTCACTTTTATCAAATCTTTCACATGTTCTACAGAGGAACCATATGCCTTATAGAAATGATGCCCTTTTAGGTCTGTATCCAAACATAGCTTGTGAATGACCGCTCACAAATTTTAAGTCAGCTTGTAAGCTTTTATGCTTTTCCTGAAATGTTTTCTTTAGGCTTGTAAACTTCTTCCCATGTTATTGCTTACTTGCTGTACCCCTGTGTTCTTTTTTTACATTAACTACAACCACCTTGCCACCTTTTTATTGTCCTTTCGATTTATCAAATTCAGCTGAGTTGCTGCCTCAGGCGAGTGCTTCCTCTGTTTATTGAGTTTGCGGCTGTCTCTGTCACAGAAATCCTTCTCCCTTGGACATTCTTTGCTCTTATGACCATTTGCTAAGCTCATAAAACATCAGTGATGTTCAGTTCTTAGAAAACATACATTGAGAAAGAAGTAGTATTGCTAATTTTGTGGAATTAATTTTAGGTTTATAGTTAGGTGCTGTGATTTGAAGAGGAGGGAACCCTGGGAGAGCCATATTGACAGGTAAGGAAGTTGTGGCCTGGTCTATGTGACTTCAGAGCTGTCGATTTTCCTTGTTTACATACTTGTCACCATTGTTGCACTATTGTAAACATTTATTGAGTACTCACTGTGTGCTAGGCACTATGCTAAGGATTTTACATGAAGTATCTTATTTGATTCTCACAAATACCCTTCAAAGTAGATTCTATTGTTATCTCTGTTTTACAGATGAGGAGACAGAAAATCCGTAGGGCAAATGACTTGTTTAAAGACATACAACAAGTAAGTAGAGCAGGCATTTGAATCTAAGCAGTATAACCTCAGAGTTCACATTTTTCTTAAGCTTCCCACTGAATTGCCTTCTTATGATGATAGCTAACAATTATTGCACACTTGCAGTGACCCAGGCACATAGTGTATACTTAGCCACCATGTATATGTTACTTTATTAAATCATCTCATCAGCCCTTGGAGAGAGATAACATTGTTATTTTTTGTTTTACAGATGAACAAACTGAGTGAGACTTAAGACAAAATAAGCAGTGTCTTCAAAGTGATTCCTTTAGTAATCAGCAGAGACAAGAATTTAACTCCTGTCCTTAACCACTGTGCCGTACTATACCAATAAAGGATTAAACATTAACAAACAGAAGAGCTGGGCTATAGGTTTCTACAGCCACAAGTAAAAATCATACCTTTAATCCTGCTATTTGCAGGACCTATTAAATAGAAGATGTTGGGATATATCATTAATATCAGTAATTTATGCATAATTGTTCCTGGGATTAAAAATAGTGGGAATTCCCATGGAGCAGGGAAGCAATACCGTTCTTCATTAAGAGAATTGGTTTACGAAAAGATGCCAGACCACCTTGTCAGAAGTAGCGCTATGGGGTGACATAGAACGTGGTGTATACCCCTAGGAAAAATGAATGTATAGAAATGTCCAGTGGAAACAGCAACATAGCAAAGGATAATGTGAGCAGGAGATTGCACTGTTATAATACTCTTTGTCCCCCATGTCCCCCCAACCAAAAGAAAAACCAAAAACAGCCAGTGAGCTACTAGGATCTATCTGTACCTGTCTATTTTTGAAAGAGAGATTTGTTCATTGAAGACTCTGGATATTTGATTAGAGAAGGTAAGAAAGATGATTCAGGAATATTAGCTGCTACCCAAAAAAAGACATGCAAGGTTGGATTTCCACAGTGGGAGGAATGACGGCCTTGGATACTAGGGGAATCTGTGGTGTGAATTGTAACAAGGTCACCGAAAAGATAGGCAAATACTCAGAAATTTTTATCTACTTCAGAACTTTGATTATGGCTAACCTTAATTTCTGACATTATTTATTTCTACTTCTGAGAATTTTCAAATTATCTGAAAGAAATTAAAAAGCTTTTTTTGATTATTGGTAGAACTTTATTAAAAAAAAAAACCACAGGTATGATTTCATTGGTCTAGCAGTCCCATGCTGAATTAAAACAAGTATCAACAATTTTTTAGCAGATTTAAGCACTCGAATGCTACTCTGTCAGTAACTCAATTAATAATATAAAAGGACTTGGAAATCTTAAATACACACAGGAACATGGAAAACTATGAGTATATATTAAATGTAAATTGATATGAAATTTAAGGAAGATAGGGCTGGAAACCTATTTTGTAGGTTAGCAACAAATACTATAATTTTTATAGTTAAAAATGAAAAAACACATAAAAATGAAATATTCGGGTTCATAATTTGAAACAATCATGCACTGTTTCCTGCCAAATCAATCTTTAACTTCAGTTTCTCTTAGAAAACTAAGTTTTCTATCATAATAGTCCAACTCATTCGCCGCCCCTCCCCCCTCCCTTCCCCCCCCCCTCTTTCTCTCTCTCTCTCTCTCTCTCTCTCATACACACTCTCTCTCACACACACACACTCATTTACAGACTGAGAATGTACAAGTTTTACCATGGCCGTCACATGCCTTTCAAGATAACATGAATGTTGGGAAAGGAACAAGTAATTTTAATTAAGTCAAGTTTTATATGGGCTAAGTTTAAAGCAAAGATCGTGGCTCAATATAGAAATTAAAGCCAATGCATTTGAGCATATTTTAAAAGACTTTCTTTTTAATACTAGAGATTGGGCTGGGAAATTTCTGCTTCTTAACATATTAGTGTTACCAGGGATTTAGAATTTGCTGCCAGGCTTCTCTTGGAATCTTACTCTACTGGCACAGACCTAGAAATGCTAACTTTGAAAAGTGGCATTTGGCGGGCAGCCCCTGACACAGCCATTCTTGAATTTCCACTAAAGTGTCTAGGAAGACATAGAAAAATGATGAGTGCTCAAAACAATGCCAATAATTCAGACTGACAGTCAAATTATTGCTGGAACCAGGGAGAAATTTCCACTAGCTAAAAATTAGGAGGAAATGAATTGAAAAGTACTGTCACTGACCCACTCAGACTGTGCTGCTAGACATTTGCCAATACGTTGAGAAAAGGTAGAAAATCTCAGCTTTGCTTCCATACAGTCTAAATCCTGTTTCCAAAATTCAAATTATATACCTAGCAAAACATTAGATATTTGTTTTATTTCATGTTTTATTGGCACCAGGGACCAGTGTTATGGAAGAGAATTTTTCCTTAAACGTGGGGGGTGTGATTGTGGCGGAGGTGGAGCTCAGGCAGTGACGTGGGTGATGGGAGCTGCAGAGCAGCAAATGCAGATGCAGCTTCACTGGCTTGCCCTCCACACACCTACTGCTGCGTGCCCCTCCTCCCCCCATGGAAAATAATTTTTCCCTGGTACAGGGGGTCGCAGAGCTCTGGGGCCCAGGCCATAACAGGTCATTGACTGGTAATGATTTGTGGCTTGGGTTTGGGCACCACAGTCTTATATTGCTTTTACTTTCTTAGTTGGATAGAAGGCTGGACCCCAACCCCTAAAATATTGCTTTTCTTTATGTGTGTGTGTGTGTGTGTGTGTGTGTGTGTGTGTGTATACTTGCAAACTAGACTCCCAGAAAACAATTAGGAAAGAAGGCAGATGAGAGTGGCTTTGGGATTTCTGATATGAGGCACTAGTGGATCATGTCCTTGAGGTTCAGCCTCTAAAAACACATTATTATAGGTGGGAGGAGAGAAAAGAGGAGCCTTTTCTCTGTTCCCATTGGAGAATATTCCACGTATTATAGTTTTTAATAATTCCATCATTTCAGATTATCAAAAAGTCATGAAGTTGGGTCACAAGAGGATCAAATCTTTGTCCAAAGCAGGTACATTAAATTAAATCAAGCTAGGTATTTAGAAGTTACAGTTGAAAATAAAAGGTATATACATCAACCTACTGTTTAGCTGTATATCTGAGAAAGGGATTCATATAACACCCGTTTTGATCTTAGACTAGGGTAACTATTATCTCCTAACTATTGGCAAATGTGGGATCAAGAACGACTACAACTCCTTTGATAATAAGCAATAAAAGAATAAATAACGTGGGACAATATGGAAAAATTTGTGAACAGGTTAAAAGCAAAGTTATTCTGCAGACCCAGGTGACATAGCTTTTATCAAGAAGCAGAGTATAAAAGGGTAGGTGTTCATAACCTTAAGTTAGGTCATCGACCACTTATAAAAAAGTGGTGAAAATTTGGGATCTTTTTCTCATATAGAACTAATTTATAAGTATACTCACAAGTTATTTTTGCATCCCATTTCTAGGGTTACATATATCCTCTGAAGCTTGTCATTTAATTTCAGTTTAAAACCTCTGCCCATAATCAAAGAACAGATGAAGATGCCAAAGACAACAGAATTAGACTATTAAAAATTAGAGATAATCAATATAAGGAAAGATTACAAGAAATTAAAACTCAATCACAGATTCATATTATCAATGAAGGCTGTAGAGAACAGAATTGACAATTCTGAAAATCAAATCAGTGAGAATGTCATATATACTTGAAAAATAGTCTCAGAAAGTACTGAAAAAGACAAAGATGAGACTCATGAGGTATAACATGATAAACCTGAATAATAGATATGCAGTCAAATAATTTTAACTATTCCTAAGGAAGAAATAAAAACAACTAAAACAATAATGAAATATATAAAGAAAAAGAAAAGTTTCCTGAGTTGTAAAATGACTTGAGTAGGCTGATCATAGTTTAGGCAAAATTAGTGAAGAGAGAAACTTTCTAAAGTTTTTTTTCCCTTAAATCATAGATGCGACTGCAATTGGTATCTTTGTACTTAACCCACATATTTGTTGGGGATATACAGATATAGATAGCCAACAGAGGTTGTAAATTAAAAATAAATGCAGAAAAAATATATAGTGATTAAAAGCTTGTGCTATGGAGTTGGGGCCAGTTCTACCATTTAGTAGTTGTGTGGATTTCAATGAGGTTGTGACTCTTCTCAATCTGTTTTCATATCTCTGAATCAGGATTATTCATAGGTACTTCATAGGGCCTTTGTGAAAATCAAATTGGATAATTTATACAAAATGTTTAATAAAAAGACTCATGCTTTGGAGGGACTGTTTGTAGCCAACAATATTGTTGCAATTATTATTATGATTATCATCATCATGTAGTCGTAGGATTCTAGGTGATTTTTAGTTTATTGTTTTCTATTTTCTATATTTTCCAAATTTTCTACAATGAGCATGTTTTACTTTTCCAATCAGAAAAACATGTTATTTCTCTTTTTTTTTTTTTTTCCCAAGACAGAGTCTCACTCTGTAGCCCGAGCTAGAGTGAGTGCCGTTGCGTCAGCCTAGCTCACAGCAACCTCAGACTCCTGGGCTCAAGAAATCCTTCTGCCTAAGTCTCCTGAGTAGCTGGGACTACAGGCATGTGCCACCATGCCTGGCTAATTTTTTCTCTATATATATATTTTTAGTTGTCCACATCATTTCTTTCTATTTTTAGTAGAGACGGGGTCTCACTCTTGCTCAGGCTGGTCTCGAACTCCTGACCTTGAGCCATCCATCCGCCTCGGCCTCCCAGAGTGTTAGGATTACAGGTGTCAGCCACCGCACCCGGCCAAAAACATGTTATTTTAAAAATATTTATATATAAATTGGTAGACAACATGCCAGACAAACACATAAAGAGGCACTACAGGCCATAAAAAGGATAGAAATGTAATTTTAATAAATTTGATGAATTTTTGACAACACATATTAATTTTATTTTATTTTAAAAAGTTATTTTATTTAAAAGGCACATAAGCTACATATGCTCATTGTAGAGCTTTATGACCCTCCAGGAGAATACAACAAGTTATGTTCAGTGTTTCTTATTCTGATAAATGATTATTGTCGATCTTTGTACATTTTTTTCCATGCATGTTGATGGCTTAGTTGAGATTCTATGAAACACATAGTTCCACATGTTGCTTTTTGTAACTTGATGTTTCATTTGAAGAATTTATTCATTTAACTAAAATCCCCATAAACATCTTTTTTAATAGTTGCTCAGATGACTCAGCCATTCTGATTGTGGAATACCTATATTGTTCATAATTTTTTGACGCCCCAGCAAACATACATGTGTATGACTCTTAGTCAGAATTTCTGATCATTTCCTTAAAATTGATTCCTAAAAGTAAAATACTACACCAAAAACATGCATATTTTAAAGACTCTTGATGTATCTTCATGCTTTCTAGAAAGGTGGCAGCAATTTATACTCCTCCTCCAGTCAATCCTTTAATTACCCAGTCTCAGCATTCTCTCAGTAACATTATTTCATATTCAATTCTGTATTAATTTCATAAGCAACAAAATCCAAAGTTTAGTTGTTTTAACTTCCATTATTTTTGCATATCAACTTGAACATATATTTCAAATGCTTATTGTTCGGTTCCAGTTCTTCTTCTATGAATTGCTTGTGTGTTACTTTTGGTATTTTTTTTTGTTTGCTTTGTAATCTTAATAATTTCTTTGTTCCTTGGAAAAATCCCATATAATCTTAAGGTATTTGCATGTTAAAAACAAAAGAAAATTTTATTATAAAGTGTGTAAAAGTTTATAATTGTTCTGATTGGATAAAACTAGAGACCATAATTTTTATGGCAGGAAGATAAAGCTTCCCAGAGCAATATATAAATGTTCCTCTTTAGAGAATCTGTGACTTCTAGCCAAGGCTTTCCTTCAAACATGTGAAAATTAACATATCATCTGTTTTAGTCCATAAATATACTCTTCAGCAATCATTTTCACTTCTACTGTGTGCCATACTTGCAGAGCCAAAACGTTGTTTTCATTTGTTCTGTTCTTTTTTAGCAGACACAGAATGGACTGGACACTTTCCAAAGCTGAAATTCAACATGATCTTACAGGATCTCAGTTCTTGGAAATTTTGTGAATGTGTATGTAACTATTGTGACAGGGCAAGAATGTAGTCTAGTAAGAGCATAAAATTGTCAGTTAGGGTGTCCTTGGATCTCCTTCCTCAAGTTTTTTCAACATCTTCCATGCATATATTCAGAGCTAACACATCTGGCATTGGTCTTACAGGGACAGCGTGCTGCTATTCTTCCACAGTTGGACTTCTTCAACCTCTGTGGTTTCTACACATGGTACCTAAATTTGTCCATTAATAGCATATTTTACACTGAGCATAGCTAATGGTGTGTTATACAATTATTCATTATTTGCTTTTGTTTTCTCCATCTTCATAAGCACTATTATTTTTTTCTCTCCTTTTCCCCACTTTTAACCATTTTACCATACCTTTCTTCTTCCATTTCATTCCCTGTCAAATGTGTTTCCCCTCTCCTATTGCAAAAAATAAAGCCAAATGTCAGACAGATGGGTCCATTCAAGAGTATTTTTAAAGCATTAGGTTATAACCCATTAGTGGGTTATGAAATCAATTTAGTCATTTACAAACAACACTTTAAAATGACATAGAATATATCAGAGTATGTCACATATAGTAACTTAATTCTTTCTTCATGAAACCAACATAGGCATATAGGGGGTCCAGTCTAAAATGTATTTTGTCCTAAGGGTCACGGTCAAAAATGTTTGAGAAATACTGCTGTAGAACTCATTTTAGAATACAAGATATAGATTTAGAGCCAGTTTATGCTGCTCAGCAGCCGGACAGTTGCCCTGGGTTCCAATCTACATGTGTAAGAACATTTCATAGGAACTAAAATACCATTGGTAATATAATCAGATAGAGAAGATTGTATTTATCGGAGTCTTCTGTAGGAGAGTAGTACATGTGAGTAAGCTGGATGAGTTTCTAAATGTAGTTATCTTGCTTCGAATAGCAGATAGACAAACTGGATTCTGCCCCCCGTGACCCTTCTTTCCTTCAGGTCCTTCCTCAGTCTCCACACAGTTTTCAGTCTGCCCTCTCAATACATGTTGAACAAATATTTAAGGAGATTTGCTTTTAAGAGGCACCAAATTATTTGTTTGCTGAGTTTGCTTACACGTCTTGGCTTAATTCTGTATAGACCTTTAATTGAAGGAAAAAATTGCTATTGTAAGAAATGCATTAATTAGTTAGGTTAGTAATCACTGCTGTAACAAGTAAATCCCAAAATGTCAATGAGTTAGCACAATAGATTACCTCTCATTCATGTACTAATACGTTGCAGGTGTGCGCAAGTAAGTGCGTAGCTTTCTTCCAAAAGGAAATCTGATTTCTTCCATGCTGTGACTTTCCCAGAGGGTTTTTAGAGTCTTCTGTATCCAGCAGGAGAATGGAAAAGGAGAGAGTGGAGTAGACACACCTACTTATTAACAACTCCCTTCTGGAAGTGATACCCATGACTTCTGTTTGCATTCTGCTGGCAAGAACTGCTTACTTGGGCACATCTACATCCAAGTAACGTGTGGGAAATGTAGTCCCTGACTGGGCCATTGCCTCCTAGCAACATCACTGCATGTCGGGAGGTGGGCATGAATCTTTTGTGGGCACCTGGCTGTTTCGGTAGCAATAAATTATACTACTCACCAAGATGTCTCTAGAAACTGCCAACACGGGTTTTGGGAACACACTGCTCCTCCTCTTTCTGTCTCTGTGCTCTTTCCCAGTGTGACAAGGTTGTTGATCATTGATACGTTTATATATTTGGTATAAAAGTGAGCCTTTTCATTTTTTATTTTACTAAGGTGGCGATTTGGGCATTTTCACATTTAGCTGCATATTACTTTTAGTTTAAAATGAATGCAGCTCACAAGCATGAAGTGTATAAGATACTAAATCCTAAATTGTAGACAGCTACCTCATTTATTCATCTGCTGATTTCCACTTGGTTGACCAGACAGAGAACTTTGCATTATATGATTTGTAATATCTGGATGCAGGAGAATGGCTTTATGTTTTGATCAAACAGAAAGCTTGAAAAGGTTTGAGCCAGTAATACTGAAAACATTATAATCTGGTTTAAATAAACAATCATCTGAATCAATTGGATATAAACATTTATTTTGGACAGAAAGCACTTGTTTAGAAATTTTCCTTAGATATCACTTGTATTTAAGCTTCTGAATATCCAACTAGTTCATAATTGCAGATAACAATTGTGGATAAAGGCATTGTTGCTTTATTATAACTCTTATCCAGTATCAGTATAATGCTATTATTTGATTATTTCTTTATTTTTCTTCTCTGATAATCAGAGAAAATACTGAAATTTTATTTTTTTCTAATAGCAGTTAGAGTTTTCTTCAAGATACCTATCAATAGTGTGACTATGGAAAATTGTTTTTCCTATGTCTGAAATGCAACGTGCAACTATCTTAAATCCAGGAGATTTGTTGAATTACTGCTGATAAAATGACTTTGCTTCACTGAAATGATTTTAATACTAAATTTATATAATATCATTACTCTCTCTTCTTTCCCTTTTGTTTCCTTCTCTAGTTTAGTGAGCAGGTTAATTAAGTGCTAATATTGAATTGTCTAAAGTATACAAGAAAAAAAATAGCATCCACATTGTTGATTAAATGGCAAGGTAGAGTCTGGCCATGATGTTTAATTGGAGGGGTGGGAGCTGTTGGTTTCTTTGTGTGATCTGTCCATCTGAATGTTTTTTTTTTTTTTCCTAAAAAGTGATCAAGGAACAGAGGAAAATGGTGACATGGGAAAAATAGCATTTGCTTATTTCAAAAATAATTGATAAATAACTATTATGAACTTTTTAGTCATTATTTTATATCAGTGTTTGCTAAGAGAAGCCAGTCACCTAAGACCATATATTATCTGATTTCATTTATATTTAATGTCCAGAATAGGCAAATTTATGCGACAGAAAGCAGATTATAATGTTCGGGGTGGTGAGATAGGCGGGTAGGGGAATGACAGCTAAAGGGTAAAGGATGTCTTTTTTTGGTGGTGAATATTTTGTAAAATTGTCCATTGTAATGGTCACACATATCAACGAATATACTAAAAACCATTGAATTGCACACTTTAAAATGTATGAATTTTATGGTATGTGAATTATATCTCAATAAAGCTGTTAAAAATGATTATCACCAATTGGTAAATACCTAAATGTCCATAAATTCTTCTTCTTAAGTATGGGGCATATTTTTTATAAGATTGAGTTTATCCTGTTAAATCTGCTAATCATTTTATGGTTTTCAGTTTCAATTATCAATAGCAATATTAAATCCCTAAAAACTTGTATATCATGTATAATAATACAGACTATATGTAGATGGGTATTCATTCATGTTTAGGTATGCATATTTTCAAGTGACCTGGTTTGGTGTAATATGTAAAGATTTTTAAAATTATATTGCCAGCCTACTTTCAAAAAGGTCTAGTAGAAATGTAAACTAATATAAATTTGGTTTCCTTTATTTGTGCCAATTAAAATGAATGACCCAATAGAAGACACTTGGGAGAATTTAGGGCTCAAGATTTTCTTGTTAATGTTAAAGTAAGGCAGACCATTTTCTTATTTGGGGGTTTGTATATTCTGGTTATAGTCTCACTGGACTTTTAATCTGTTTCCTTTGCTGGTTCCTATTCTTTTCTTAAATGTCTTAATATTGAAATGCCCCAGTGCTCAGTTTTTGGACCCATTGTCATCTCTTTCTACACTGCCTCCTTTGGTCATCTTATCCAGTTGCATGCCTTTAAATATCTTTATGTTGATGACTCCATAATTTGTCTTAGAAGACCAGACTTCTTCCCAGAATTCCAAACTTGTATAGCCAACTTGCCTACTTATCATCTCCATTTGGATGTCTGATAGGTATCTCACACTTAACATGTCACAAACTAAAACTGATCTTTCTTTCAAATCCTGAGCCATTCAATCTTTACTTCTCAGTTCATGGCTAATCTTTGAGTCACCTTGATTGATCTTCTCTCATACTTCAGGCATTCTGACCTCCTCAGGGCTTTTGCACTATTTCTTCTATCTGGAATGTTCTTTCCCTGATTACCATAAGCTTGACAACTGCCCCTCCCTGCCCCTTAAAGTCTTTGTTTATATATCACCTTCCTTTTTAGTGAGGGTCACACCAACCACACCACTTAAAATTGCAACCATTCAGCACCACTGATCCCCTGCCTACCCCGTTGTTTTCATAATACTTAACCATCATCTAACGTACTATAAAATTCGATCACTTATTATGTTAGTATTTTACCATCTCTCCCTATTGGAATGTAATCTTAATGAGAGCAGAGATTTTTGTCTGGTTTTTTTTTTGTTTTTGTTTTTTGCTTTATGTGTCCACAGTGCCAGAATCTATGACCAGCACATAGCACAGGATTAGCACTCAATAAATATTGGTTTAGTGAACAAATGATACTATGTCAGCAAATAGTCTCTATTATCTTTAATCATCCTAAAAATGTTTCTTCATGTTTATAAATTGCTGATGTGGATTTACCAAAACAAGCTAAACACTTGGTATTTTTTGACTAGACCAACATGTACAATTTATGACAGTCACCAAGAAGCTGTTCTTTAACCACATGCCATATATCCATCTCAAATTAAGTGTCAAATAATAATATTTATCACTTGTTGAAAATGTTTTGAATTTTCTTCACCTGAGAAGGAAGGTGACATACTTTGTCTACTCGAAAGGCAGCAGGGACTTTCATTTCTAGATTTTACCTTTTTTTCTTTTCTACACAGCTCAGAGTAAAATCAAGGACTTTTTGTGTGAAAGTTTGGATTATAATAACATTTAATTATCACTCATATTTTACATTGAGTGTGTTTTAAAAATTTTCTTATCACTTTGTTCTCTTATACGTATTAACATGTCTCTGAGAGTAGTTTACAGCCTAGCAAAGAAAGCAAAATAATATATGTGCACATTTAGCACAAATTAATCTTGCTGTGAGAAATTTTAATTTTGGAATTTGGGACTTAAATGACTCTTTATATTTAAGTTGTCAACTTCAGAGTCTCATTAGTCTAAATTTTACAATTAATTTATGAGAATAGTGCTGTCTCCTTAGAACTGGCACATATACTTTATAAGTTACATGATATCTAGTGGGAAACACTGGTTTAGGATTTCTTTTCCTAGGCCTTATTTCTAGCGATTTCATTAACTTATGTGATCTCAGACTAATTATTTAATTTCTATGCCTTGGGGTTTTTATTTTAATTGAAGAATTCGGAGATATGTTTTTCTTTTGTAATATCTTAGAGAAGAAGACATTAAGGTGTGCTGCATTAGGGCACAGGTTTTTGAGTCATAAAGACCTGGATTGAAATTCCACCTCAGCCACTAAATAGCTCTGTGGCTTTATTGAAATCAGCATCACTGATTTCTGTCATCTGTGAAATGGTGGTAACACCTACTTTTCATGGTTGTGAGGATTAGATAAATAATTTTCGCATAGTGGTGAGCTCAAATCTCAGATCTCTACCCCTTCCTCTTCTGTAATACCTGCCTTTTTCCTGGCTGTTAAATGTTACGGGAGCATTACATTTTATATATGCATAAAGTGCCTATTATTTAGGGTGTGCTAAATAAATGTCATTTCCCTTGGACATGCTATAAGGTAACTGAAGTTACTCAATAATGAACAGTTAATATTATAATAGTGGGAAAAGAAAATGATAAAATAAATTTTAAAGGAAAACATGAGAACTTAGCAAATGTCATACTCATTCCTATTTAACATAATAATTTCCTTTCGGTTCACCTTCCCAAATCTCTAAAATATTAAAAAAGTAAAGTCTCTGCTCTATGGACAAACCCATTATCCTCCTAAGCCCTGTGTTTTTGTAAAGATTTCATAAGATGTAATACTGACTCATAACTATAAAAATGTTTAAATTATCAAATCTAGTACCTTTCCCAACACGTTTAACAATCAGCCTATTATCTGCTGCTAATTCGAATCTAGTGTATGGTATACAGGGCTCATTGATCACCTTAAAAATAAGAATCTTGGGGGGAATGTGTGTCTTTATAAATAGGTACCAGTTAAGTTTAACAATTTCACATATGCCGCCTTTTACTTACTCCCAAAGTCAAATGTGTAGTATATATGAATAGTAAAGATGAACATTTGAGAATGTTCAGAGAAAATTGGTGAAAAGGCCAATTAGCAACTTTATTTATTATAGTCCTATTGTAATAAGCATTTCTTTTTAATACTTCTTTCCTTGATTTAATTTACTATTAGTCATGGGTGAATGGTACTGTGCTCCAATCTTTATAAACCTTTTTTGAGCTTCATACAACTTGCCTTCTTTTCTTGTTTTTCTTTTTTTTAATCTTACTTTGTAATCAGGTAGGTAAATACTTTTTCTTTTGTAGGATCATAATATTTTTTCTTTCATAGGATGATATGAGTAGTTCTATTAGTCTTTATTAAATATGCGTAAATATAGCTTAAATATGCGTAAATATAGTATGATTCCTGCTGATTTAATATTTTCAACTAAATTACTAAGTACAATATATAATTATATAACATTTGCTAAACTTCCAGATCTTAGGTTCTGGAGATCCCTGTTTGTGAAAATAAAATCACATGACATATGATAGAACCTCATTACAAAAGGAAAATAAATAGGTCAGTAAATAGCTAAACCAAATAGTCAGAGGGGAAAAAAAAAACCAACTTTAAGACAGAGTCTAGCTTTGTTTCTGTGGCATCATGCTAGCTCACAGCAACCTCAAACTCCTGGCCTAAAGTGATTCTCCTGCCTCTGCCTCCCAAGTATCTGGGACTACAGGCGTGTTCCACCATGCCTGAATAATTTTTTCTACTTTTAGTAGAGACTTGGTCCCGCTCTTGCTCAGGCTGGTCTCAAACTCCTGACCTCAAACAGTCCTCTAATCTCGGCCTCCCAGAGTGCTAGGATTACAGGCATGAGCCACTGCACCAAGTCTATGACCTCAAATTTTGAGATTCTGTGTTTTTTTCTTTTGTAAAATGAAAGAGCACAACTCATTTAACACATTGACTGCCACACTGGGAAAAAATTTTTTTTTGCCCTTGGGGCCATGGTGTTTTATTACGAAGATAAAATAAAAATTTCAAAAATAAAATGATCCTTTCTAATTTAATGAAACGTTTGTTGTTTTTTCTTGTTTTCTGTGTGTCAGTTATATGTAACTTTAAAAATAGTTGTCATCTGGCCGGGCGCGGTGGCTCACGCCTGTAATCCTAGCACTCTGGGAGGCCGAGGTGGGCGGATCGTTCTGAGCTCAGGAGTTCGAGACCAGCCTGAGCAAGAGCGAGACCCCATCTCTACCAAAAATAGAAAGAAATTA
>CAUYSK010069321.1:0-38674 GCA_963575035.1 Avahi laniger
GCCTGCCTCCGTGTCTGAGAGTGTGTCTCTCGGCGTGGGTGAGTGGGTGTGTGTGTGTGTGTGTGTGAGTGTGTCTGTGTGTGTGTGTGTGTGTGTGTGTGTGTGAGTGTATGTGAGTGTGACTGTGTGTGTGTGAGTGAGTGTGTGTGTGAGTGTATGTGAGTGTGTGTGTGTGAGTGAGTGTGTGTGTGAGTGTGTGAGAGTGTGAGTGTGTGTGTGAGTGTGAGTGTGTGTGAGTGTGAGTGTGCGTGTGAGTGAGTGTGTGAGTGTGAGTGTGTGTGAGTGTGCGTGTGAGTGTGAGTGTGTGTGAGTGTGTGTGTGTGAGTGAGTGTGTGTGAGTGTGAGTGTGTGTGAGTGTGTGTGTGTGTGAGTGTGTGAGTGAGTGTGTGTGAGTGTGTGTGTGAGTGTGAGTGTGTGTGTGTGAGTGTGTGTGTGTGTGAGTGTGTGTGTGAGTGTGAGTGTGAGTGAGTGTGTGTGTGTGAGTGTGAGTGTGTGTGTGTGTGTGTGAGTGTGTGTGTGTGTGAGTGTGTGTGTGTAGGGAGAGAGACTTAGCAACTGGAGCGCGTGATCGCGCGGGCTGGCGCGTGCGCACCGTCCAGCTGGAGACGGGAAGGGCCGGTGTTGCGGCTGCAGTTCCAGCCAAAGGGCACCCGCTGGCAGAGTTAGTCCCTCTTGCGTGGGGGATTAAGTCTTTGTGCTATTCATGCCGTCACCTGATTAGATGAGGCCCACCTACATTGTGGGGGGCAACTTGTTCTACTCAAAGTCCGCCGATTTAAATGTTAATCTCGTCCAAAAACACCCTTGCAGAAACATCCAGAATAGTGTTTGACCAAGTATCTGGGTACTGCGGCCCAGCCAAGCTGACACCTAAAATTAACCATCGCGGGCTTCTGTAGAGAAACTTCCTAGACTGGCTGGGAGTGACGCTTCACGAGACTGAAGACTTGTGGGCTTGGGCCCGTGAGAGAGTTTTAGAGAAGTCACCTCTTCCTGGCTCAGGTGGGCGTGGCCTGAGATGTCACGGGGAGAGGAGGGCAGCTCGGCGCGAGGACGCCGCGGGCGGCTTTCGTGGCTCCAGCAAAGTCTGCGCGGACTGCTCTAACTGCGCGTGTGGTTTACGATGATCTCACGCTGTTCCTCGCTCCCCGAAATGACCAGGTGGAGTGGAGCAGGTAGTATGTGCTTTACTGATGAGTGAACTGAGTCCTGGGGAAGGGAGGCGATTAATGCCACACGGGCAGCTGGGGTGAGAACGGTGGTCCCCCAGGTCCCAGTTCTTGGAAATCACAATTCCCTGTAGGGTGACCAATCGTCCAGGTTTTTCTAGGCCTGACGGATTTCCTGGGACACTGGTCTCCAGATGTTGAAACCGGGGAAGTCCCAGGCACACAGGGACAAACTGGTCACCCTCCGTCACCATGTCAGAGATGTCTGTCCTCAGTCCCCGGGCACTAAACAGAGTAGGTAAGCCTGGAGCGAGGCCCCGGAGCCTCTCTGAGTTAGGCGTGACGTGGGGGACCCCCAGCACAGACACCTGCTCTCCACCCTGGGGGACAGAGCCGCGGTGGGGCTTGGAGGGGACTGCGGGGAGCTCTGGAACCTGGCCGGGGACCTGCCCCGGCCTGCGCCCCTCCTCCCACCCCACCTTTGGCAGATGCTGCCTGTCCCAAAGTTTCTTCGTCTCTAAAATGATGCTCTTTGAGCACACCTAATTTTATACATATGTACATATATATGTCTTTAATTACACTTTCTTCTAGCACCAGAACTGATATTCATTCATAATAGTAAGCTTGGAAAAATCAGAAAAGGAAGAAGAAAGTTTTTAACATCCAAATATCCATGAATTCTAGTTTTTCCTGGGTGTTTTCCAGGTACAAAGTGTTTACTAACTTTATCCACTAGTATTATACTGTATAATTTTCCTTTTTTTTTTTCCTGTCATCTCTCTGTCTATCTGCCTATTTGCTGCTGTTACAAACGATGGTGCTAGAAACTTCTTTATACACATCTGTGTGTGTTTCTGTGGTCTCCTAACAGGGCAATCACTGGGTCAGAGGCAGGTGCACAGAAATTCTGAAAACTCTTACATTCTGATATTTTTGAGCCCCAAGCTGAATGACTGAGAGTCTTTGTTTTAATGCGTCCTTTCTACTTTAAGTATTATTAAAACAGGCCAGGGATGGTGGCTTATGCCTGTAATCCCAGCACTTGGGGAGGCCAAGACAGGAGGATCGCTTGAGGTCAGGAGTTTGAAACCAGCCTGGGCAATACAACAAGACCCAATCTCTACAAAAAGAAAGTGTTATTAAAACAATCTTCTAGTTTTGGAGGTAAGACATGGTATCTCACTGTTGTTTTACTTTGCATTTCTTTGCTTACCAGCTGGGTTGGACGTGTTTACAACTTTGCTTGCCAGTTCTGGTTGCTTGATAATTATCTGTCTGTGTCCTTACTCATTTATCTATTGTGAAAGGCCACCTAATTTTAGCCACGACCGGATTAGATGACTAAGTACTGTTTACTGAGCATTTATTTTTGTGCCAGACACTGTGCTAAATACTTTACATAGATGTTTTTCGTGAATCAATTTAGTGAAGATATTACTACCTCTAAAGGGAAGGGATTGAGGCTTAGAGAACTAAACAACTGAGGTCATCACCCGGCAAGCTGGAGGAGTCACAGTTTGAGCCCAGCACTGACCCCCAGCCCTCTAACCGCTCAGCTGTATTGTCCCATGGGTCTCTCACAGCTGTGGCGTGTTGCGACTCATCGATTGATTCATCCATTTAATAAACACTTGCTCAGGGCCTGCGTGGGGCAAACGCATCTCTGGCTGGCACCGGGGCACTGGTGGGGTCACTAGGCGTTACCTGCGTGCTGTGGACTGATAAGGGGTGGCGGGAGGAGCTGTTTAACAGCTGGATGGAAAAGGCCACTGAGGGGAGCGGTGGCTTTGGTAGAAGAATGTCACAGAACTTCTGTGACCCAGCGGGGCTAGAACCCAGAATAAACACCCAACCTTACGCTCCTCCCTCCCTCTCATTCCTGCCACTGCATCCTACGACCAAGCACAGCTGGGGCTAAAGGACAAGGACGTTCACTGCGGAATCCGCGTGGGTCAGCCTCTCGGGGCACGGAGTTGGGGAACACGAAGGACCCCAGATACGCACACAGCAGAGGTTCCCGGCCTCCCCAGCCCCCGAACAGCACACACCCGGACAGTGGCCAGGCCAAGGCCCAGCCAAGGCAGGTCCCCAGTACAAGCTCACTGGGGAGGAAATAGGTTTGGAAGAATGTCTAAGGGGTTGCTGAAAGTTTTACTTTTTTAAATAAAATTTTTACTTTAGAATAGCTTTAGATTTACAGAAAAGTATGAAGATTGTAGGGACAGTTCCCATATACCCCACCCCGGGTTTCCCCTATATTAACATCTGCGGTACATTTGTCACAATTAATGAACCAATATTGATGTATTATTAGTATTGTTATTATCATCATTTTGAGACAGAGTCTCGCTCTGTTGCCCAGGTAGAGCGCAGTGGCGTCAACCTAGCTCACAGCAGCCTCAAACTCCTGGGCTCAAGTGATCCTCCTGCCTTGGCCTCCCGAGTAGCTGGGCCTGTGAGCGCCTGCCACCCACCTGGCTAATTTCTCTGGGTTTTTGTGGAGACAGGGTCTCACTATGTTGCTCAGGCTGGTCTCAAACTCCTGGCCTCAAGTGATCCTCCTGCCTCAGCCTCCCAAAGCGTTGGGATTACAGGCGTGAGCCACTGCTGACTGAAGTCCCTACCTTATTCCGACGTCCTTAGATTTTACTAATGTCCTTTATTTGTTGTGAGACCCACTCAGGATACCACAGTGCCTTTAGTTGTCACGTGTCCTCAGGCTCCTCTGGACTGTGACTGTTTCCCAGACTGTCCTTGCTGAGGACAACCTGGAAGGTTTGAGGGTGTGCTCGGGGGTGCAGCAGAATGGCTGTCGATGGGATTCGATCCGACGTCTTTCTCAGGATTAGACCGGGGTGTGGTTCTGGCAAGAAGACCACAGCGGTCAAGTGCCCTTCTCACCGCTCCCTGCCGAGGGCACATACTGCCCACCTGACTTGTCGCTGTCGACCTTGGCCTTGGTCACCTGCAAGAGACAGTGTTCGTCAGGCCACCGTACGGTTACTCTTTCCCATCTCCCCACGTCACCTGTGGGAGGAAAGCCACGCCGCACAGTCCACAGGTAAGGAGGGGGCGGTCACGCTCCGTCTCCTTGAGGACAAAGCATCCACCTAAAGTATCTGGAATTCTTCCGCATGGGCGATTCATCCGTTCTCCCCTGTTTATGTATTCAATTATTGATCTGTGTTAGTGCGGACTCATGGATATTTGTTTTATACTTTGGGTTGTGATCCAATACTACCTTGCTAATTTTGTCACTGGGATTGTTCCAGCTTTGGCTACTGGGAACTCTTCCTTTGGCTCCTGCGTTCCTTGACGTTGCCCCGGTGTGATGGTGTTTCTGTCTCCACTTTCCTTCTAGGCACTACCAGATGCTCCAGTCCCGTCCTGTGTATTCTCTGACCCAGTTCCGGAAGCAGCCGTTTCTCCAGGGAGCCCTGGCTCTTTCACTGGAGCATCGTGTGAGAAATAAAGGCCGGGGTCCTGGCTGTGCTTGCTGCACTGTTTCTGGGCCCTCTCCGCTGACAGAGAAAGAAAATAGGTGTGCATACTACATACACACACACAGACACACGCATGAAATTCGTAGGTCTCCATCTGTATCTGTGTGAAGTCAAACACGTGTGTGTGCTGACGTCTCCAACGCTGATCCAATCCGGTGCCACACAGATCGCTCCAGCCTTTCCCCTGGCTTGTCTGTGACTTCCCACTCCAACAGTGAGAACCCGCTTCTGCTGCGTACCGCCTTAGACAGTTGTTCGATTCCGGGATACGTTTGTAGTGCTCTCGGAGTGGCCAACCTGCACCCCTGCGGGAAACACCTATCAGCGAGAGTGCAGTGCTCCGTGCAGTCACTGGTTGCCTTTAATCTCACATCCTTAACTAACTCCAAAGTTCCTCAGGTTAGCGCTCCCCCACCCCTGTCAGTGAGATTCTTTCCTGCGCTTTCGATACAGTCAGATTCTTTAGCCACAGTCTGCATTCCACCCTGGGATCCCCCGACCTCCTGAATGTCTTAAAGAAGGATTTTGTATGCATTAAGGCTCCCTCTGTGCCGTTAGTTCTATGGGTTTTAGCAAGTGCCTAAGCTCATGCATCCACCATTTCAGAATCATAAGGAATAGTTCCATCACCCTAAAAAAATCCCGTGTTCACACTGTCCCTCCCCATTAAGCTCCGGCAACCACTGCTCTGTTCACTAACGACAGCTCTGCCTTTTCCAGAGTGCCATATAAGTGGGATGCAGTCCTTTATTTTGCTGTTTCAATTCCTCTACAACTTTGGAAAAACTTATAAAGGACCAACATTCATGGGTATAAAAACAGATGAAAGGAATAAGTTCTTATATTTGGTAGTACTGAAATAGTTAACGTGCAACGATCAAATCAGAGACATTGGGATATTCTTCAGCTCAGACAGCTACCTTTGCTTTATGGTGGGAACATTCCAAATCTTCTCCTCTAGCTATTTTGAAAAAATGAGAAATATAACTGAGGCTGGAAAACAGTCTAATCATACGAACTCACAACGAAGGAAGTCTGTCAGTTAAACTGAGCATTTAATAACAAGATAGCCTCGTAGAGAATACAAACTGGACAAATACTTTCATTTTATAACAAGGATGACCTTGCCAGCCAGACCGGCAATATGAAATCCGCAGGTGAACCTGCCGGTCCGCGGACAGTGCTAGGTGGGCTGAGAACGGCGTCTCTGACTCTCCGTGGTCTCTGCGTGACGACCACCGTCCCCGCCTCTGAGCTGGCTGGCTGCAGACAGTCAGCGCCGTGAAAGGCTGCATGACCACGGGAGTCCTAGAAGCCACTCCCCTCTTCAGCCCTGGAGTCCATGGACATGGGTCATGGTCCACAGATCGGTTCTGGGGGACATGGGAACTTTCTACACTGGAAAGAAACGTTTATGCATGGTTTTTACATGGTAACACTTTCTAAGGAGAGTCTACAGGCTTCACCAGACTCTCCAAGAGGCCCGCAAACTGAAAACAACAACTGCAAACTTTAAACATCTACACTACAATCCTTAGGAGTCGGGTTTGCAATTTAATTCTCAGCAGACAATTTTACATCCTAGGTCTTAAAGGCAAACTCACTTGAGCTCAGAGTACTGACATCACAAGCATAAAGTAACGAGCAAGTTTGAAAATCTCAATGAAATAGGTGACTTTCTATCAAAATATATTTCCAAAATTAATAAAATGTGGATTAAAAACGTGACTAGGCTAGTAAGTCAGAGGCTGAGAAGGTTGTCAAGAATTATATTGGAAAGCAGTCTCGCCCATGAAAATATTAATATATTAGTATATTAAGCAGACCTTAAGCATCACAGGGAAGACTGGAAATCGTAAACACACTCATTTTGGAGTTGTCTATGGCCCATGGGGCCGGGCAACGGGTATTCCTGCATCTGACCATCCTAGAGCAGGTGGAACTGGGGACCGCAGAACAGGGGAGGATTTAGTGCAGGTGGGTGTTCTCCCTCCCGCCGCCTCGCTGCTGGTGGCTGGAAGAGCTTTTGAATACCGGCCCCTCCAGGGAGCAGATCTCCTAAGCCCCTTCCTCTTTTGCCCGGATGAACTACTGCTGGACACGACAGCAAAGACGGACATGAACAAATGGAACAGCAGAGCAAACAGCAGCGAAGACCCACGCTGGTTTGGCTGGCATTCTGGATTTCCCTCTTTGAGGATAAGTATCCTCTGGCCTGAGTAAGTCCCCTGGAATTATCATAACAGGGAGGGCAGGATGGGAGTTTCGAATCACTTAATATAAGCTCATCCGATACTACTGAGGCATTGGGCTGCGTCAGACAGGTCTAGATGAAAAATCTAAAACAAAATATTAGCATGTGTAATTAAATAGCACAATGAAAGAAAAACTCACCTAGTTGTGCTAAGCATATCAGCAATGTAAAAAGATTCAATAAGTAAACCTATTGACGTCTACTTTAAAACTACAGCTCAAATACAAAAATGATTATCTTCACAGATGGGGAGGAGTCAGTCATTAAATTCAATAGCCATTTCTAAAAAAAGTCATTGTAAAAGCAGATCGTATTCTTCAGTGTCATTTCAAGCTTTTTAAAATGGTGGTAAAATACATACAACCTAAAATTCACCGTCGTAACTATTTTTAAGTGCGCAGTTCAGCGACATTAAGTACGTTGGCGTTCTTGTGCAGCCGTCGCCGCCGTCCACAGCTCCTTCCGTCCTGCCAAACCCAGCTCTGTGCCCGGTAAACAATAACCCCCTCCCCCTGCCCGGCAACCACCGTTCTGCAGTCTGTCTCTGTGGATCTGACTACTTTGGGTACCCTGTCCAAACAGAGTCATAAAGTACCTGTCCTTTCGTGGCTGGTTTATTTCACTTGGCACGGTGTCCTCCAGGGTGATCCGTGCCGTAGCGCGGGGCAGGACCTCCTTCCTTTCAAAGCTGACTGATATTCCCTTGCATGTTCGTGCCACATTTTGTTTATCCATCCACCAACAGACACGGATGGCCTCCACCTTTCGGCTACTGTGAATAATGCTGCCATGAACACGGTGCACAAACACCTCTTTGAGACTCCGCTTTCAATTCTTTCAGTTCTAGACCCACAAGTGCAATTGCTCAATCATATGGCACATAATTCCATTTTAACATTCTGTGACTGTACCATTTTATACTCTCACCAACAGTGCACAGGGCTCCAATTTCTCCACATCCTTGCAAACACTTATTTTTCTGTTTTCATAGTAGCCACCTTTTGAATATAATTTTTATTTTATTTTATTTTGAGACGGGGTCTTGCTCTATTGCCCAGCTGGAATGCAGTGGCATAATCATAGCTCACCGCAGCCTCAAACTCCTGAGCTTGAGTGATCCCCCCACTGAGTTGCTAGGACTACAGGCATGTCACCACACCCGACTAATTTTTATCTTCTGTAAAGATGGGGTCTCACTATGCTGCCCAGGCTGGTCTCAAACTCCTGGCCTCGAGTCATCCTCGTGCCTCAGCTTCCCAAAGTGCTAGAATTACAGGCATGAGCCACCACGCCTGTAAAACACAGAAGAGAGTAGCCCTAATTTTGCCTGTAGGAGTCAAGAAAGCGTTCACCAAGAAGCAGGCATTTATACTGAGTTTTAAGGCAGCAGTCCCCAACCTTTATGGCACCAGGCACCAGTTTCATGGATGACAATTTTTCCATGGACTTGGTGGGGAGTGGGGGAGAAGGGCTTGGTTTCGGGATGATTCAAGCACGTTACATTTTTCTCATTATCCCTGCTCATGATAACCTGTATTTGCAGCCACTTCCCAGAGCTAGCTCCACCTCGGATCGTCAAGCATTGGATTCTCACAAAGAGCACAACCAGATCCCTCCACATGCAGTTTACAGTGGGGTCCGCACACCTGTGAGAATCTAACGCCCCCGCTGATCTGACAGGAGGCGGAGCTATGGCGGGATGCCAGTGATAGGGAGCAGCTGTGAACACAGATGAAGCTTCGCTTGCTCACCCGCTGCTCACCTCCTGCTGTGCGGCCGGTTCGGAGCAGGCCACAGACCGGCACCAGTCTGCAGCCTGGGTGTTGGGGACTGTAGTTTTACGGAACGAGTGGGATTTGGCAGGGATGAGGGCGGAGTACATGCGCAAGGGCGAGGGCCTGTGAAGGCCAGCATTGTGAATGCAGTGAATGGCGGGACTAGGGCGCACGTCCGCGAGCGAGGAGCTGCCTGCCTGAGCGCCTCCCTGGAGGGCAGCACCTTTCGGCAACTTTAGACACGGTGTCAACAGGATGGTAGTTCAGACAGCAGTCCTCAAAGGGGATCTATGAACCGCTGGGCATCCACGAGACCCTGTGAGAAGGGCTGCAAGGTCACAATTATTTTCATTGTAATAGTAAGTCATTGTTTACCTATTTCACTGTTATTCTCCCATGAGTATACAGTGGAGTCTCCTAGAGGCTACATGACGTTAATATTGCAACGACAGAATGCAGAAACAAATGTGCGCATCAAGCTGTCTGGTGTTAAGCCAAACACTGAAGACTGATCCTGAGACCAAATGTTTGAGAACCTTTGCTTTGGACTCGATGAAAAGCCACTGGAGGATGAAGCACTGTTAACAGAAGTGAAGTCCATGAGGAATTTTCTGAGAGTACCCCCTGCCCACGAACCAGAGCCTCGGATTCTGTTCTGGTCCAACTCCTCCCTGGGGTATGTTAGAAGTGGGTACCCTGGGAGAGAGTTTTGAAATGGTAGTTGGTGATAGCTTAACACAGCCATAAATTCTTTGCAAGCTCCTTGCTTCAAAAGGTAGAGTTTATCTCCCTGCCCCTTGAGTCTGGGTCAGTCTATGTCCTTCTTGATCAATAGAAGATGGCAGAAGTGGCATTATATGACTTGCAAGACCAAGCTCATGCCCCTGTATTCCAGAAATTTCTATGCTGTGGAAGACCAGTGGAAAGGGAGGCCCCAGCTGAACAGCCATCACAGCTCAACTGCCACCTGCGGCTCCTCCACAACAGGCCCAGGCGCGGCCAGCGGTGGAATTGCACAGGACTCCCAGAGTCATGAGAAATGATAAATCACTGTTTTAAGCTACTGGGTTTGGGATGTTTCTTATGGAGCAATCAATATTTGACAGAATTGGGGATCGACTGGCTGTCCTCAAATGCAAAAGTTTGCATTTTATCTCTTAGCCAGGGTTTCTCAACTTGGCATGAGTGACAGTTGGGGCCATAATTGAGGGGGCATCCCTGTGTATTATGGGATGCCTAGCAGCATCCCTGTTGCCATTAGGTGACAGTAACATGCCCTCCCCCCGCCAGTTATAACAACCAAAAATGTCTCCAGACATTGCCAAGTGTCCCCTGGGGGAGAAAATCATCCCAGGTTTAGAACCTTTGCCTGAAGCCAAACCATTCTGAGAATGAGAGTCACCAGGGGGCTGTTAAAAATAGATTTCCAGGCTTCTCTAGAGAGTCTCATTTACTGTGTCCAGATCAGCTTTTGAAATGTTCAAGTATTCTTATTGGAGGAGTTTGAGAACTGCTATAGCAGGAACGAGGAGCCAACAGAGGTTTAATCTGCTCGATTTGTGTTTCAGGAAGATCCTTCTGGAAGCAGTCGGAGCATCAGCTGGGTAGGATGTGGAGGATGCAGAGAAGAGAAGGGGAGTTGGAGGCTGCTGCTTAAATTCAGGTGAGAACTAATAGGCGGGTTGTGCAGGGCAGTGGTGGGAGGGGTAAATTTCAGAAGCATTTCTAAGGTAGAATCAGTGAAATTTGTGACTAATTGGATGTTGGGGAGTGGAGGACCTAAGAAAAGCATGATTCAAAATTAATCACTTTTATGCTTCAATTGCTACCATCAAGCAAGTGAAAAGACAACTCAGAATGGGAGAGAATATTTGCAAATTATAGATCTGAAAAGGGACTTTTACCCAGAATATGTAAGAATTCTTACAATCAATAATAATAAGACAAATGGCCCAATTAAAAATGGGCAAAGATCTGAATAGACTTTACTTCAAAGAAAATATAAGAATGGCCAATACCCATATGAAAAGATGCTCAACATCTTTAGCCCTTAGGTAAATGCAAAGCAAAACCACAGTGATAAACCACTTCATACTCACCAGGATGCCTATAATCAAGTAGATAGATTATGACAGGTGTTGGCAGAGATACTGAGAAATTGGAACCTTCACTCATTGCTGGTGGAAATGTCAAATGATATAGTCCCTAAAGAACAGTCTGGCAGCTCCTCAAATGGTTAAACACAGAGTTACACATGACCCAGCAGTTCTGTTCCTGGGTGTATACCCTAGAGAAGTAAGAACAAATGTCTCCAAAAAAAAACCTGGATAAAAATACTCTCAGTAGCACTATTCATAATAGGCAAAAGTGGACAACAACCCAAATGTCCATGCATTGGTGAAGGGTTAAATGAAATGCAGTATGCCAATACAGGGAAATATTATTTAGTAAAAAGGAATAAAGTATTGATACATGCTGCAACGTGGGTGAACTTCAAAAACATTATGCTAAGTGAAAGCAGCCAGTCTCAAAAGACCACAAATCGTGTAAGACCATATTTATAAAACGTCCAAAGCAAGCAAAACTATAGGGACGAATAATAGGTTAGTGGTTGCCTAGGGCCGGGGGTGGGGCTGGGATGCGGATTGGGGAAAAGAGGGCGCGACAGCTAATGGGTACAGGGCTTCTTTTGGGGGAGATAAAATGTTCTAAAATTGTGGTGATATTTGCACAAATGTGATTATACTAGAAACCACTGACTTGTATCCTTTAAATGTGTGAACTACATATGGTATGTGTATTAAATCTCAGCAAAGCTGTTAAAAATGTGATAAAAGAATGAGTTTCTAGCTTTAATAATGGGAGACATGGTGTCACCATGAACCAAAACTGGGACTACAGGAGGCAAAGTGTGTTTGTTGGGAAATGAGCCCTGGAGCCACGGCGCGGCTGTGATGAGCAAATATTGAACGTCCTGGTCGGGAACACAGGAAAAAGGATGGCTGGGATAATGCACACAACGATCATTTACCGAGCATCTGTTACGTGCCTAGCCCTGTAAACATGCTGCTTCTGTACACGGCGGGGTCGGCTGTGTGTCCACGGCTGCTCCCTCCCGTCCCCTGGGTGAGTGGATGAGACAAGGGCCTTTATCTCTCTGGCAGCACCTACAGCCCGGGCTGCCTGAAAGTCTGTGTGAACACTCACCGGATGAACGCAGATTAGTATCTTTTAACCCTCATAACAACTCTTGGAGGTAGGTCTTTGTCTCCATTTCACATTATTATCCTAAGACCACAGAGCTAATCATTGACAGTGGTCTGTTTGAATTTCGAATCATGGTGCAATGCTGTAAGCTCTCAATCTGTGTGTGCAAACTTGGAACAAACGGAAGCAGTAAAGGTCATGTAAACCCAATTTCTGCAAATTCACAACAAATATATATGAACACCCAACTGTGTTAGGTGCCGGCATTAATACAATGATAAACTGGACAAGAATCTGAACAAAAATACATTTAAGATAAAATCCATAAGAATTTGTTCATATAGTTGCTAGTTCACAAAGAGCTTTCACATGTTATCTTATCAACCCGCCAGGAAACCCTTAGTAAGTGGGTGTTACCACTCCAATCAGCCTTTCGCCCTCCACCTAAACATACTCCCCAAGGTGCTCTTCGTGTTGCCAAATGCAACCGGTACTCACTTCAGGCATAAAATTTAAGGGAGCACCAAAAAACTGAGTAATCAAGATGAATAACATTTGAATACTCTATTTTTAAAAATCAAAATTAAGGCAAAAAATTCATGAATAACAAAATATCAAAATTTAACATAAAGGCAGGATCCTCAGGATTAGGTCCGCCTCCTACTTGTGGGCCCCATCCGAACCCCTGGCTGCCAGTGGAATTGAATGACCTCGCGAACTAAATGTCGTGTTCTCCCTGCTGGTGCTGCAGGCCAGCGCGCATGAAGGCTGAGGCACTTCCCAGGAGCCTTGCCCGTCACCCCTGTGCCAGCGCAGCAGCGTGGCCTGCCCCAAGCAGCTGGGACATGAGCCCGCGCTTCTGGCAAAGGCTGGGAACAGGGAGTGCGAGTGCCCTTGTGTGTGCATGTTACACACCCGTGCATGATGCTCGCGTGTGCCCTTGAGTGTCCACGCTGTACGCGCGTGCCTGTTGCATGCGTGTGCATGCACGCTTCCAATCTTTCTTCCCTTTCCAGCCCCGGCTCGAGGCAGGGCGGCGTACGGCTTCCGAGGACGCATCCCTAGCTCGGACTCCGCGCTTGCAAAGACGCGGCACCCGGCTGCACGCGAAACGGGAAGCTCGGGCTCCCTCTTGCACAAGTGCAGGCGGAGCGCACTCTTTTAGACGGGAACGCGCCGCTCCCTGCGCGGTGGCGGAGAGGCCCAAACCTGCAGCCCAAGCCCTTCACGTGTCCGCGGGACCCTAGCACCGCCGCCCGCAGCCGATGCAGGGGCGACACCGGAGGGAGGGTGCCCGGCCGGCCGGGACAGGACGGCGAGGGCGAGGGGGCGGAGCGTGTCTCCGCCCCGCCTCAGTCCCAGGCCGCCAATCGCCTTGCGCCCCAGCTCGGCCCCGCCTCGCCCCCGTCCCAGGATCGCCAATCGTCGCGCGTCCCGGGCCAGGCCCCGCCCCACCACCGTCCCAGGCCGCCAATCGCCGCGCGCCCCGGGCCCGGCCCCGCCCCGCCCTGCTCCCGGCTGCGGCCCCGCCCGGCCGGTAACAATCGCGCTGGGTGGGGGACGCCGCGTCGGCGCCGCGCTGCGGCCAATCCCGGGCGCCAGCCGCGTCGCGTCACAGGCCGAACAACCACACGGAAAAGTTTGATAAACAGCGGACGGAGGGCCGGCGGCGGCGGGGCCGGAGCGAGCTGGGGTTCGGCGGCCTCACCTGTGCCCACTCACCGGCGGCAACCGGCGGCGGCGGGCGGCGCGTCAGGCGGAGGGAGCCGCCGCCAGGTGAGCCCCGGGCGCCCCTCGCTCTCCCCTCCCCCACGCGGCGCGGACGGGCGGGAGCGCGCAGCAGGTGGCGGCGGGTGTCGGGCGCGGGCGGCCGGCGGTTCCCTCAGACCGGCCCGGTCCCGTCGGGGGGGCGGCGTCGGGACCCCGGGCAGCGGCGGCGGGCGCGTCTCCGGCCCGGGGTCCGGTTCGGGGTCCGGTTCCGGGCTCCTCCACCTGCCGCGCCCCGGTCGCCGCGGGCCTGGCTGTGGGACGCCGACGGACGGGGCGGGCGGCCGCCTCTCCCGCCCGGTTCCGGTTTGCTCGGGATCCCGGTTTCCTCTCTGCTCTGCCGAGACGGCGCTGGCAGTTCCGTCGGGACGGACACCGAGGCCGCCGCCGCGCCGTCCGCGAGCTGTTGCGGCGCGAAGTTGGGCCTCGGGGTTGCGGGCGGTTTCTGTCGTTTGGTCGTAAAAAGGGGCAGAACGAATGATTCTGGGGGTCTGAGGAGCAGGGTTAAATTCCTCTTTCAAACAAGATTCGGAATTTGATTTTTTGTAATGTAAAATGCCATAAACTTGAAAGATAAATTAGGCAATAATTAACGTCACCAGTTTTCTGGCACTTTCTGAGTCAGAAAGACGCAGACTTTTCTATAGTCTTCAGGGGTTCAGGGAAAATGTTTTGCAGAATGTGCACATTTAAATTTCCAAAGCTGGTTGTCTTTTTAATTGCTTTCTTTTGTTTTAAAATACATTTAGGGGTGCAGGGACCACAAATGTGTAAGAAAACATAGGGGTCGATGGACTGATTGTCTTGTAATAATTTCCCGTGTGTGTACGTCTGTCGAAACACATGTGTGCCGTTGATTGTCAAGTGTATCTCAATAAAGTTTGTAAAAAGCAACCAAAATATACTTAATACCACAAAAGCATGGGATTGAAAGGGGAGAAATCTTTCTCCCCCATGCCTAAGCTGTCCACCCGAAGAGTCTGAAGAGATAAAACATGCTAAAACTCCATGACTCCTCCCTCCATACCAAAACTGGAATTTACCAAAACTTGCATCTGCTGTGAGTTTCTTATCTGTCCAGTGGATTTGGTGCATATCACTCCTTTGCCTTTTAAAAAAATAGTTTTGTCACTTGTATGCTCAGACAATGTGATATTTAATTTGTCTTTCTTTTGAGCTTTAAAGAGTAGTATGTGGCTGTAGTTCATTAATTTCCTTGCTTTATAATAATTGTGTTAATCTGTCATAGTTCAGAGTCATTTAGATTGTATTTTTGATTTTGTTTTGCTATTAGCAGTGTGCTCTATGAACATTTCTTGTTTCTGGCTTTTAGTGCACACGTGCTGTGCCAGAGTTTCTCTGGAGTAACTACTTAAGATGGATTGCATTGGAAAATTTTCCGTAACTAGGAGTAAAATAAATTGAAATACTTAGAAATAAAATGAATGAAAAACATTAGGATTCTGTATTACGTTTAAATGAAAGAGTCATAGTCATGGTGATTGTTTCCTAGTTATTGAACATTTGCATAAGAAAGCAAGATTCCTGTTAATCTACATATAATGAATTTCTTCCTTTGAGATCACGTTGTAAAAAGTCTGGCAGTATTTGGTATCTACTTTGTCAGTGCAAAAATAGTATAGTAGAAAAAACACTGGATTGTATGTAAAATTAATCGCTCTTTTTGCTGTCCTTCTCCTCCGCCAATCCTCAGGCGTATTACTTAAAAACTTCTTAAAAACTTCTCTGGTGCCTAAGTATACTCATGTAAAAGAAACCTCTCCTAAGCTTATCCTTTCATTTTTGCTCAGACTTTACGTAAGGGAAGCCCCTGTCAGATGGCAGACCCTTTAAGGGGAAGCATTAGGGCCAAAGTGCTGTTCTGTGGAATTACATTGTGTGTCCTTGAAACATTTTTGGAGAAAGATATGTGGTGGGTAGTTCAGAATTTTTTAACGACACATTTATGTATTTTTTAGATTTGAGGATGCCCCAAAGTGTGCTTCCAGAGCAATCTGTTTTATCATGCTAACAGCAATGCAGTGACAAATTAGGGCCCAGTATTTCCTTAATATCCTGAAGATGGTGCATGTGTACAGAATATGAGTTTATGTATGGCTTTGAATAACCTGTTTTTGTTTGAAGGCATGGGAATAGAGATGGTTTCATTTTTTATATATGCAGCTTGCAGACAGATAATCAAGGTGCTTTGTTTTGGTAGGGCTGTATTATTCTGCTTTAAAAAAAATTCATTTTTGTATTCGATTATAAGGGTAATGTGTGTGTGTAGTTTTTTCCTCCAAACTTTGAGAAGGAATAGAAAGTTACAGAGAAAACCTATCTATAACACCACCATAGATAACCATTGTTAACATTTTGTCAGGTATAGCCCTGGTCTTCGCATGTGTATTCTTTATATCCTAAACTGTTATAATAAAAACTAATTCTAAGCAGTATTTGGCTACCTCTTCCTTCAAAACTTACTCCCAGTACGACCTGTCTCACCACCTTTGTTTCATATCAGATGGTGATAGTGGTTGTCTTGCTGGTATCCTTGCAACTGTGGCTGCCCTGAGGGTTACTCTGACTGTTCCTGTGGAGAGCAGTCATTTAAATGTGTGAATTAGGTTATTTTACTACCAGACTCAAAACCCTCCTGTGGCTTTTCAGCACACAAAATTCAGACTTTTTAATATGGCTTGTATGTTCCAGCCCAGCGATGCCTAGCATAAATACGATGTGAGGCACAAATGGGAGCCACATTCAGAAATTTAAAATTTCTGGTAGCCACAATTCCAAAAAAGATACAGGTGACATATATTTTATTTGATCAAAAATACTATGATTTCAACATGTAAGAAATTATTAATGGGATATTTTCCTTTTTAAGAAAGTCTTTATAATCCAATTTTCCACTTAACAGTGTATCTCAATTCCAACTAGCTGCATTTCAAGTGCTGAGTGGCTTCGGGAGCCTAGTGGTTACGAAACAGGACAGTGCTGCTCCAGTCTGCCCAGGCCTGCCTGCTTCATAGACATCTGTCTTACCTTCCCCCCCCCCCCCCCCCGACTCATGCATCTGCAGCTCTCCTGGCCTTTTTGAATTTTTTGAGCATGCCAAGTTTATTCCCTTAAAATTGTTCCTTCTGCATGGAGCACACAATCACCTTTTCTTTTTTTAAAAAAAAAAATAAAACGCGTCATCCAAAATTATTTCTTTGTTATTATCTGTATCCCCTATTTAAATGTAAACTACTGGAGGTCAGGGATTTCCTCATGTTTACCACTAGATCCTCATTTAGTAAAAATGTGATTTTAAAGGGTGCGTACCATTTCATCTTACAGAAGTACTGCAATTTAACCAGTCATCTATTGGGTGTAACTTGTTACTTTATCATTTTTTTTCCTGTTACTGGAAACGGTGTAGTGAAGATAATCTTAAAAGCCACTTCTTTCTGTGTATTCCTCATTATTTCTTTAGGATTCAGTCTCAGTCTTAGAATCGCTGAGTCAAAACATAGGAACATTTCTTAAAGTCTTTTCATAAATATTGCCAAATCTTGTCCTTGAAAGTTTGACCACCATTATTATATAAAGTTTGACTAAAAATGTAAGAGAATACACATTTCCTTTTTTTCATTATTTTTAATTTTTTTTAGGGACAAGGTCTTGCTCAGTCACCCAGGGTGGAACTGAGCTGGAACGCAGTCTCCAGTTCCTGGGCTAAAGCGATCCTCCTGCCTCAGCCTCCAGAGAAGCTGGGCCTACTGGCATTTGCCACCACATCCGGCTTTCCTTTCCTTTCCTTTCCTTTCCTTTCCTTTTTTCTTTTTTCTTTTCTTTCTTTTCTTTTCTCTTCTCTTCTCTTCTCTCTTCTCTTTTCTTTTTCTTTTCTTTTCCTCTTCTCTTTTCCTTTTGCTTTTTTCTTTTTCTTTTTTTTAGGAACAGGATCTCACTGTGTTGCCCAGGCTGGTTTAAACTCCTGGCCTCAAGTGACACTGGCCTCGAGTGATTTTCTTGCCTCAGCCTCCAGAGTAGTTGGGATGACAGGCGTGAGCCACTGCATCCAGCTCACATTTCCTGTATATCTTTACTGACACTGTGATCTATCCACCCATCTGTCCATCCTTCCTTCCCTTTTTATGGGATTTATTAAATCTTTTTTGATTAATTATGATGGTAAATAGAGATATAGATATTGGACATCTTCTAGTTTGCCTTTGCCCATTTTGGGTGATGTTTTATATTTGTGATACCCTTTTTAGCCTTAGGATAGCAATGCTTTGCCATATACTGAAAATATTTTTCTTGGCTCTTCATTTGCCTTTTATTTGCTTACAGTGTTTTTTTCTTTTTTTCTTTTTTTTCTCTCTTTCACTGTCTCTTTTTTTTAACCATGCAAGGTTTTTTACCTTTTAAGAAATCTAGGTTAATACTTTTCTTTTATGACACCCACTTTGCTTTTGCATTTAAAGGATTCTGTTACCCAGATACATTTTTTCTAGTTCTTTTATGGTTTCATTTTTTGTATCTATCTAGTGTTTCTGCTCATCTGGGATTTATTTCAACATAATATATGCAGTGAAATAACTTTCCTTACTTTTCCTTAATAGTAAACCAGTTATTTCAGCCCCATTAAAAAATTATTTGTTGTCGTTGCCTTGAAATAAAGCTACATTTTTCATATACTAAGTGTACATGTACTTGATTCTTTTTAGGTTTTACTGAAATACCAATGATTTGGTACCAGTGCACTCTTGCATGCATTGGGCATGATATTTTTCTTTAGTGAAACAGGTGTGTTTTCATTTTGCTATTGTAAGCCTCCCCCACCACCGAATTCTTGGTTGTTGCTTTGTTAGTCCTCAAGTTTTTCAGATGATTCCTTTAGGGCCTCAAATTGGTTTTGGTTTTGAATTTTTTTTTTTTTTTGAGACAGAATCTCACTCTATTGCCCTGGCTAGAGTGCCGTGGCTTCAGCCTAGCTCACAGCAACCTCAAACTCCTGGGCTCAAGTGATCCTCCTGCCTCAGCCTGCCGAGTAGCTGGGACTACAGGCATGCACCACCATGCCCGGCTAATTTTTTCTATATATTTTTAGTTGTCCAATTAATTTCTTTCTAATTTTAGTAGCGACGGGATCTAGCTCTTGCTCAGGCTGGTTTTGAACTCTTGAGCTCAAAGGATCCTCCTGCCTCGGCCTCCCAGAGTGCTAGGATTACAGGCATGAGCCACCACGCCCGGCCTGGTTTTGAATTTTTTAACTTTTTTTAAAAAAGTTGAATGTGTTCTTTCTACACTTAATGTTTTATGTTATATAATGAAAAAAATTTAATGTCATTAAATTTTCCTCTGGGCATAGCTTTAGCTATATTCCTTAAATTTTGACACATAATATTTTATATATATTTCAAAAGTCCCTGCATTTGCAGTTTTCATTTGTTCAGCAGATATTTAATCACCTACTCCATGCTAGACATCGTGCTAAGTTTTGAGGATGCAACTATAAACAAGAGAAGGTGTTTGCCTTCATAGAGCTTACAATCTGTTGGGAAAGCCGATTAACAAACCAATGAATAATTTTGACAAGTGCCTAGGAAGTATAGAAATGGAAGGTGCTGATTGGGTGTTCTGAGAATATCTCTCTTTAGGATGTAGCGTTTGAGTAGTGGTACCAAGATGTGGTTGAGAGTCTCTTTAGCTTCCTCTGTCTCTCAAAACACTTTCAAGAAATGATGACAAAGTTTTTTGGTAAAAATATTTTGCAAAAGTTACTTTGCAGACAGTTCCAAGTCCCTCCTCCATCTTCCACCTGGATTACTGCTCCAAAGCTTGTCCTGCGTAGAAAATTTGGAACTATGATTCTGAGTTCTAAGATCGAGGAGGTGCTGGAAAAGGTTTCCCAAGTGAAGGGAACAGTTAGCACAAAGGGTACGCACAGTGCTTGGCTCAGTTTAGAATTTAACTGAAGATTGGAATGACTCGGGTTGACTGAGTGAGGAGAGTGGGGCAAGCTTTGTTTCGAGATTTATTTGGGAGGCGTTATTTACAGGTGGGAGGACTGCTTCCCCCCTCCACCTTCCTGTCCAGTTCAAACTTTGTGATCCAAATCAGTCTCCTACAAATAACTTACATTATTCTGCCCCTTGGGTCTTTTCTTCATTATTTCTACTGTATTTTCAGTGTTCTACTCCAGGCCTTGGCTTATACTGTTCTTTTGCTTAATTGTGGTTTCCCTGAGGAATCCTTCCTTGATGCGGCAAAATAGGTTAGGTCCTTCTATGGGCTATGTCAGCTTATTTCATATTGGGCATTTCTTTTGTAAGCATTTGCAACAACTGCAATTCATTAAGTGTGTGTGATTTGTTTTGGTGTCTGTTCTTCCAGAGCTGTGCTTTATAGTCTGGTAGCTACCACTCACTTGTGTCTATTTAAATGAATTAAAATTAAATAGTATTAAAAATTCAGTTCCTCATTTATGTTAGTCACATTCACGTGCTCAATGGCCATATGTGGTTAGTGGCTGTTGTATTGGACAGCAGAAATATAGAATCTTCTGCAAAAATAGGAATTTATCTCAATTTATGGTCGTGTGGCTAATGGCCACTGTATTTTATTTAGGTAAACATTGGTTATTGAAATGTGGCAAGTCCGAATTGAGATGTGCTATTAGTATGAAATATGAACTTGATTTCTAGTATAAACAGGAATGCAAAATCTCCATTTAAAAATTTGGGTTACATATTGAAGTAATGATATTTTACATGTATTGTGTTAAATAAAATATAACTGGTAATTTTACCTGTTTATTTTAATGATTTAATGTACTAGAAAATCAAAAATCACAGAGACAGCACTGCTCTGACTAGCCCGTAAGTTTCTGCAGTGGTAGGGACTGTTCCATTTTGTTTACTAGGCTGTCTGCAGCAGCTAGTGGTGCTGAGCACATATCAATAGTAGATGTTCAGAAGATTTGGTGAATGAGTAAACTGACTCTATTAATTTTGGATGTTATTGTACAATTGATAGGGAATATTACCTATTCAATTTTAGAATTGCTTTTCAGAATTGTTAGTTTTGCTTTTGCTTTTCAGAATTGTTAATTTTCTTTGTGACTGATTTTTTAAAAATTGAATGTCAAGAAAAGCTTTTCTTTTGATAGCTATATAAAAAATTAATCTTTGTCTTTTAATCTTTTATTTTTTTTTCTGATTTAGGCTGCTAAGGAGAGAGAGGAAAGTTAAAATATCCCAACTATTTTCTGTCCGTTTTTCTATGTCTACCAACTTTACTTAAATCCCATGGTATGTTATTTGGCACTCAAAAATTTATGACTGTTAAATCTTAATAGTTGAGGATTATGAATGCCTTTTCTTTTACTTTTATCTCACTATTGTGATCCCTGTTTCTTTTCATTTTGCTTTTATTGGTGGCCTTGTTTATCCCTTTGGCCTAAAACAAAGTGATTTACTGTCTCTTATTGAAAGATATCTCTTCTCTCAGCTTGGTTTATGCCTCCTTATCTGTGTGTTTCCTTAATGTTTCCTTTGTGTTCATTGTTTTGCTAAATGGGCTGTTACCACCCTCCCCAACTACTCATACACACCTTGTATTTAATATTTATTTTTTCCCTTAACCAGTTAGAAGGGATACACCAGGAGGTGGAGACTCAAATACATACCTCCCTTTTGTAGGCAGTGTGTGTTTGCGAGGGAAATAGTTTTTAATTTTTTTCTTCATTGGATGGTAGTTTTCGGACTTTATCCTTAGTGGTCCCAGTAATGTTTTGCTAATGTCAGGGTGGTCTTTTTATCAACTCACTGCATAGACCACCAGTAGTACCCAGGGAGAGTGCCCAGGATTAATTTCTTTCATAGGAAGACTAGTTTGAGCTATTCTGAGGCCTTCTAAATTCTAAAAAAGTTTTTGGCTGCTGTGTATGTACTCTACCAAAAGTTCTGATTATCTAGGTATTGATTATTTGTATAGGTTCTTTTTAATCAAAAGTGAAGTGGGGTCAAGTTGTTCCGTGGTGTGTTCTCTTCTAAATTGTTTTTAGCTGGTACTTTTGGGAAAAGCTTGGGGCTCCTGCAAAGAATATACAATACATCCTTTGAATACTTGATGCTCAAAAAATGGTATTGTTGCGTGCAGTAAGGGAACTTTGGAGCTTTTGCAGGCTCCTTGTTCCTATGAAGCAATATTGTTTTCATGTAATCTCAGTTATAAATTTTATGGTCGTGATATTGCTTTCCTTTTATTTTTACTGTTGTCTTCTGCTGATTTAGAAATGGAATCAAATACTCTTAACTTTAACCTGAATGGCCCCTAAAATTATACTTATCATCTTGAAGTTCTTTCAGGTAGGTCTTGGATGAAGATCTTTGAACAATCTGGAACTGCTAAATGCACGTCTCTGTTTCTCTTGGTTATAGATTGATCGTGGTCTTGGTTATGTTAGTGTATGATTAGTGTCTGTTTCATACAAATTAACTTTGAAGTAAAAAATTGATGTCAGAGCAAAGGTTTATTTCGTTCCCATAACTGTACTAAATTTTATGCTTGCCAAACTTCAGGATTAAAACATCAGCCATCTATTTTCCTATAAAAATAGAAAAAGAAAAAGATTGCTCTAAAAATTTTGGTCATCTACACTCTGTTTTTCTGAAGTCTTATGTTGTAATTCAGGTTGTGTATTCTTTCTGCTGATTGTTCCTGTACCTCTTCAGCTTCCAAGTTTCTTTTGGAAGAGTGTCCAAACAGTGGGAAGAAAACCTGAACTTGACTCGTGAAGTGCTGGGCATTCAGAGCAGCAAGTCCTTGCAAAGGATCTTGGGACTAGGTCTCTGTGAATTGGCTCTTTCAATTTGTCCACTTCAAGGGCATAATAGATCATGCAGCTGTTTGGGCTTCAGCAGGGTATTGCTCCATGTTCATGTCTAGTTGCAATTATGTGAATTTTCAGTTTGTTACAAAGACTTTCCTTTGTATTCAAAACAATTTTGTTGGCTTTGTGTTCTAGTATATGAGTTTTCTCTGAGGAAAAATGATTGTAAGATTTTGAAGTTTGAAAACTGTAGATTTAAATTTAAAAATTTTAATATATAAACTTATTGAAAGCATATTTTAAGAAAATGCCACCCTTATTTGCTTTAATTTTGAATTTATTTTTATGAAACCAAAATTTTTGGTAAGGGTAAAAATTATACTTTAGTAAACACATTAAATGTAATTGAATCAGTCTGATGATTAATGTCAGAATAACGTTTAATGGGCCAAGCTACTAAAACATAAGCAGTTCTAATTAAAACATGTAAACTTATATCATAAAATAATAAAGTTAGTAGTGTATAAAGTGACAGTTGGTCTTTTTTGTTTAAAAATCAGAGTGCCTATATGTTATCTCTTTAGAACGTCCGTAGTAGAAATATCATTTAATGTAGCTTAGTGAATGCTTTAAGAGGAATGTACACTTCAGCTGCACCTTCGGGTGCCCATGCCACCTTGAAGGAATCCTCAAGTAGGGTGCAAAGTAGTTTCCAGCCTTCTTTTAAAAAACAAAAATCTTAAATGTTCCTAAACCTTATATCTGAACCTGTCGCTAAAATAAATGCCTTTTCCTTTTTGATCTCGGTTTGCAAATGGATAAGCTTAGTATCTTGACAAAATACTCACACAATGTCAGACCTGTTAAATGTAATATAGCAATAATATTTCTGGCCATTTTTTTCTTCAGTTTTAAGTGGAAATATCTACCTTTGATGTCAGGGTGAGATTTTTACTTTATTGTGATATTGAGAATGTATGTATTAGTGAATTTGATAGATAGCTTAGAAATGAATCTTTGCATTCATTCAGTATTTTAGTGCTGTATATTTTCATTTAAGTTATGGTCTTAGAGAAAATACTGTTTTGTTCTTCTTAGTGAAATTTTGTAGTGGGTTTTCTGTTGACATTTTAAAATTTTCAGATAAAATGTGAACTGTATTAAAAAAGGAATCTGTCTTTTAAAGCATAACTTCACCTTCATGGCTCTGTAAAAATAAGTGATTTAGGTTAAAAGCATTGTATTTTAAACAATTGGTCACTAAACTCCAAATTAAAGCTGATTCTGTGAGATTTTCATTGATGTTACCTGGTTTATTTATTTTCCACATAGACAAAAGAGTAAGCAAACAGTATATGGTGGGAAAACTGCAACACTGCATACTGTTTCTTTAAGAAACCAGCTTATCCAGTGGGTTTTAGTGTGAAAAACCTAACCTGCTAGCAAGGAAAAGTTCTTTAAAATAATGGATATTAGCCGTATCCAATCACAATTACCAGCTTCGCTAAGAGGGAGGAGATTTTACTCCTCAGCCACTAGGATTGAAGAAGGTGGAGCTTGGTATTCAGGTTTGGTTGCTTTGGAGTACAGCTTCAAGTGAAGTTAATCTGAGGTGAAGCAAACAGAAAATTGTGGAGGTTTTGTTGGTAGGATTTTGTTCTAATCTTTTTATGATCCTTTATTTTATACTTTTGCTCCTTTGTGCTTTCGTGTGTGCTAGGTTTTGTCATTGTTTCTATTTTCTGATGCAAACTGAACATTAACATTAAGCAGGGAAGCAGAACAAAAGGGCTGTTTGGACAGGAAATAGGTGTTCAGAGAATCAAACTTGACTTTCTACTATCATTATTTTTCGTTCAAAATTTGAGTGTCATTAAAAAGTCTTTGAATCAAAATCATCTCCAATAGCAGGCTTTTCTCTTGGATTGGATATTTGAAGAGTCATTTGTCAGTTTTTATAAATGACATCTTGAGGTCTATTTGATATGTCATTTTTCTTAAACTTAAGATGTTAAGTTGCTAAAAGACAGATAAATGTGGTAAGCTTATATTTGTTTTTTTTTGTTAAGAATTGAAATGCCTGTTTAATTTTTATTTTACCTCTAGCACACTTCCCCTGTTAACTTCAATATATTTTAAATTTAGCGATATATTGACTTTTTATATGCTCATAATTTTAGCTTGGTTTTTTTAAAGGTCATTGATGTTATGAACAAAGTAAAGCAGCTTTTTTACTTCATTCAAACTCTTCATTTCTTTCTAATATGCAGATAAGTAATTAACACCCTTTTGAAACAGGAAATGAATGGATTTATGTTTTTCAAAGCTATATGTAGGCTACCAAAACTTTTTTCAAAAAAGTATCTATGAATCTATTAACATTCTTTCTTATGAAATAATTGTAGTGTGTTTCAGTACCAGATTATTTTTCGAGACTGTTTTCTTTATATCGTTGCTCTTTGCTCTCATAGAAATTAAGGTATAAAAGTTCATTTCAGTAAGCAGACCAAATGCCAGCTAAGCATTTTCAGCCATTGTGCTTTTATTTGCTATGCTACTTGATCCAGATCATGCAGAGGTTTTTAAATTAATGCTTTTCTGCTATATCTGTTGCTTAAACAGTACTATAATAATAAAATCAAGAAAAGTCACACATATACCCACAAGAAGATCATTGTATGGTGACCTTTGTTTTTTTTCTCTTCCTTTGTATATCTTATATTCTCACATTTTTCTAATAATTGTGAATAAGTCCGGTTTTATGTTTTTTCCACTAAAAATATGTTGTTAAAATTGTTTTGATTTTGATAGCTATGTACTTCTCCTAAGTTGATGCAACCTAACTTAACCTAGTCTTTCGCCTGTTCAGGCTATTGCTGATTTTTCACCATTTGAAATGGTGCTGTGTTTAACACACTTCTGTGTATAGCTTTAGAATATTTTCCTTTTTAAAAAAGATTTACTTCTTTTGGACAAACCCCCTGGAAAGGGCTTACCTAGATCAAAGGATATGAACACTTCACTGGCCAAATTGTTTTTCAAAAGGATTATACTAATCTATATTGCCACCAGCAGGATGTGCAGCAAAATTTTCCTAGTGGGTAGCCCTTTAAATGTTTTGTTAAAGTGTGCCTGTGGAGCACTCTGACTTGTTGATCAATTTTTGCCTAAACTAATAGCCTATTTTAAACTCCAGTTTTCAATGTGTACAGGGATCGCAGTCCATTTTCTGGACATTAAAATCACCCACTTAAGATTTTTTTCACCCACTTAAGTGAGCAATTATATCTTTGTTAGGTATTTATTTATTACATACATTGCTATGAATAAATATGGGGCTTAATGTTTTACACTGGCCTTGTCGTTCAGGCCAGCTTTCCTTAGCACGTGCTGGGTAGACATATACCAGAGGAAGTATTTTCTGAGAAAATATATCAGAAATATTTTTAGAGAGGGGATTGGAGTAGTGCTGGTTACTTTACTTTACCTATCTCTAAACCTGTATGAAATGGCCTTTGTCACTATTTGTGTATTTCTGAATTTTGAGTTTTTAAAAATACACTTTAAGAATGGAGAATTTGTATCTGTAGTTCTAGGTTTTAAAGTGGTATATCAGCATTTTCCCAGTTTTTAATAAGCTTTTCAGTTAAAGATCGGACGTACATATAGTGGGGCTGAACGCATGTTGTTTCTGTTTGTCTTTAAGGTCATGCTTTGTTTGGGAACCACTGCTGATAGTGTGTACTTTTACTAGCTAGTCTATTAAGTGGCATAGGCTGTTACTGTTTAGGTTATGAACTAGTTGACTAAGGTTCCAGAATAAACTTAAGTTGTGTTAACACAAAACTCAAGACAATTCTAAATACTAATTTAATTTGTAATTGAGGATCAAGTAATAAGCCCTAGGTTGAGCTATAACTCATTGATGGAACCAATGTAGTTGAGCTTGTATGATCTTGAATTAAATAGTCTAGCTCATTTTGCAACTTAAAAAATATATTTTCTGTAAACATTTATTTCAGTTTACTGATAACTTAGTATCCTTAACTTTCAGAACTAATGTTGGTATGTTTGTGTTCATTTCAGGGGGAAGTTTTTTTTTTAATGTCTACTTTGTTATGGTTGAAGAGTTTGATTTTTTTTCAGACAGTTTAATGTCTGGAAAATTAGGAAAAGAAAAGAGAAACTTAAAATTTTTCATATTTATATCACAAATATTTCCTTTATTGTGAATTTGAGAACATATATTTGATTGTCTTCTTAACAAAATTTAATCTTATTGCTACCAGGTAGAGATGAAGATAACTGTAAAAATGATTTTAGTGAAAGTCATTTGAAGTTTGGCTGTTGATTTACATTTTACATCTTTACCCCAAGGTAAAGATTTGCCTACTCTTATACTCTGGGAAACACTAGATCTTTGAGAAATTATGTTCTTTGATGGTTTCTCTACTGTGTCGGTGCTGTACTGATCTCTGGTTGACAGAACTAAGAGTATCCTCTTAGTACATTCGTTTCATGAGGAGAGTAGAAATCAGTCTTATACAGGGAGAAGAAAACTCTTAAATTGACCTACATATTGGGGCACAGTATGAATAGTGGTAGCTGTGTTTTGTCCTTTTAGAATGGAGGCAAAAATGATAGAGGAGGATATTAAATGCACTCAAAGTCTCTATTGCTAGTTGTCATTCAAGGAGAATGTAGTGATTTTTTTTCCTCCTAATAATATAAGAAAAAAATTTAAGGGGCAATATGTTGATAAAACTTGAAAGAACTTAGAGCCAGTGGCTTAGTATTTATAAGTTCTCTGTTCTGTATAACAGGAGAACTTTAACAGCTTTACAGTGTTTTTCCTATATGGCTTGTTTATAAAAGTAGGTAAATGTTTTAGGAAGTATCTTTTTTGTTGATAACTTAGGAAGTGTTTATTTTTGAACCGATGTGTCTGTGAACCTATTTGAATTTGGTTTTCTGTTTTGGATGTCATTAGAAAAATGAACTACAAACAGTTTTGTGGTTAGCCATGTTTTGGTAGGAGAGGAGATCCATCTGTCCCTCTTATACTTTTTTTTTCCTTACCCAGTATAAGCACCCTGGGTCACCCCCCGCCCCCGCTGGCCCCCACCATGGCCAGCCACCCCATGGATTTTTGTGAGTACTCAATTTCTCAGCAACATTTAGCACTGTTGACTGCTCTCCCTTCTCGGACTCTTCCATGAGTTTCATGACACTCCTTGTACTTACTCCTATTTGTGATCTCTGTGTCCTTTGCAAATATTCCCTCTTTACAGCCATTAAGTAATGCAGTTTCATAGGATTTTGATCTTAACAGTCTTCTCACTCTAAACTTCCCCTTGGGTAATCTCCTCTGCCATATCTTTAATTAACATCCTATAAGTATTAATGGTCCCAAGATCTGTATCTAAAATCCAGATTTTTTTTCTTTTTTACACTCAAGGCCCATATATATGCAGCTCACCAGGTGTCTCAGTAAATGGATGATATTAACATCCAAGCCAGAACCTGGGTGCCGTTCTTTCTTCTCCTTCACCCCTAATTAGCCACAAAGTCATATTAATTTTAAATCCATAGTTTCTCTAGAATCCATGTACTTTTTTTTCTTCCTCTCCTTAGCACAGGCCACACTATGGTTTCTTGCTTAGAATTACTAAGCATCAACTTGACTCATCCTCACTACTGGTTTTGGTTCTGTATGACACATTTTTTACTGTGCAGTTAAGTCTGTTTTTCTCTCTCACATTAGTGATTCCTTATTGCCCTTTGAACTTTAACTATCTAGAGTCTGTAATGATACCAGCTACTTCTGTGCTATACATTCTCTCAGGTAGTCTCCAAACAACCTGAAGAGCTAAGTTCGTTGCTGTCCTTGAACAAGTGAGACAATTTAGAAAGGTTAGCTAGTTTGTCTAAGGGTGCCTTAGCTAGTAAGTGGCTAGCACACTTTGAACTGAAGTTTACCAGACCAAAATCCTTTTCCGCTAAGCACTGAGCTTTGTGCCTTCCTAAACTTTTCCATCGTTTTTTTACCCTACACCACTTCACCTTTTAATCAGCTATTTGGAGTTCTTGCTTCTAATGCATCCTCGACAGTTGCTGCCCAAGTCTAAAAATGCTGTAAGGAAAACGTACATTTTCAAAAAAGCATTTATGACAAGTTTTTGGGTCATTCTGAAAAAGATACAGTGCTTTAGCATCCCCAGAGTGTAAGAAGGTAAAACAATGAGACATAGGAAAAGTAAAGGTAGTTTTCTTTCTCTAATTAGTTTTGATTTCAAAGTTGTTGAATTCCTCACATTTAATAAAAGCTCGAGCCCAAGCTGTGCAATAGGAAGGTTAGGCAAAGTGGGGAAGCACTTTATCTGAGCATTCGAAATGCTGATGACTCCTGAAATAGCTATTAGGCTGGACTTTGCTCATTTTGCATCCAGGTGTGTAAAGCCACGTACCTGTGAACACAGGTCAGATAAAGATAGGGTAAAGAGGCTATATACATTCTTTTGTGTTTAATATTATATCATCAAAAAAGTTAAATACTGCACCAACGTCACATTAAAATTGAGGTAAACTGAGGCATAGTTGATTTGGAATCATTTTCATTTGAAATATTTTTATCTCCCTTTGCCATGTATTGCCCCTCCTATATTATTTTAAAGCAAAATGAATGGGGAAAAAAATAGCCTTTTCATTCGTAACTTTGAAAGCAACTTGGTGGTAAAGGAAAAAGATCAAATGGATAGAACTTTTAAAAGATGTAAATATTACCAATATTTGTTTCTTTGAAAGGACTGAATTCTTAACTATGGTTGGGAGTTAAAGGTAATTATAAACTTATAAAACAAATCCATGGAGTACCCCTTACAGAAGGAAGAGTGGGGTTTTTTTTTTTTTAACATTTAAAGTTTTTTGAAGGCAGGAAATACTATACTACTCTCAAAAGTTTTAATGGGGCATATTTCACTATCCAAAATAATCTTTTTTTAAAATAATAAAAGTGTAAAGTAAGTTCATTTAATAGATTTTGAATGTTATAATAGATTTCTATAATATAAATTTGGAAAGTGTGTTACTTAGCTATGATAAATAGAATATGCAACCATTTTTCTTAAATTTTTTAGATAATCGCTTAAAGCATGCATTATACAGTGGTGCCCCCCAGTCTGTGAGGATGTGTTCCGAGACCCCAGGGGATGCCTGAAATCATGAATAGTATTGAACCCTATATATGTATTTTTTTCCTATACGTACACACTTATGTTAAAGTTTAACTTATAAATTAGGCACAGTAAGAGATTAACAACAATGTAATAATAAAACAGAATAATTATAATAATACACTAATAAAAATGATGTAAATGTGGTCTCTCTCTTTCTCTTAAAATACGTTACTATTTTCAGAGGACAGTGATAGTGAACGTGTGGATGGGGGACTGCAGTAGGCATCTTTTCCCTCAGTGAGTGCTAAATCTCAATAGCTCTCAAATTTTATAGACGGTGCTTACCTTTAGTAGGAAAACTTGTTCTTGGCAGATTTTAAAAAACGAAAACCCACACTAAAAAGTTCCCATTAATTGCCTAAAGTAATTGTTTTAATAGCAAATTCTTGTTGAGTTGTGTGCCTAGAGCCTAGGCAGGTAATGAAACTGCCTAGTGGGTGAGTTTGCAAAGTACTATAAGATGGTCCTTTTCTGAAGGAAGCTCACGTACTGTTTGGTAATGTTGGGAGATATGAGTGTTTCCTATCTGATAAGTCCGTTAAAGAAAAGCCTTACACAAATTATTAATAAATTTAACGGAGTTTAACTGAGCAGAGAGCAAGAATCAGGCAGCCCCCAGGACCAGAGTAGTTCAGATCAACGTCAAGGCTGCCGAATGGTCGGTTAACAGATATGGACAGAAAGGGGAAGGGACATACGGAAAAGGGAAATGAGGTACAGAGACAGCTGGATTGGTTACAGCTCCCCGCTGACCGTATGTGAGCAGGGTTTGAACAGTTGGCCACCTGGGATTGGCTGATACTCTGCTGCTTGTTACCAGAGTGGGTTTTCCAGTCTGTTCATATATCAAGTTAGCTTATAGTTCACTCTGTACAGAGAAACCTTAGGCCAAACTGAAAATATGTATGGTGGCAGCTTTAGGCCAACCTTGATTCAGTTTAACATCAGTATAATGTGTTACTAAGTGCCCAGTTGTGGTTTGTTACAAATGATTGCTGTAGAAACTCAATGGGGAGAAAGATCACTGTAAGCCAAGATAATCAGGAAATTAGAAAAAGTAAAATCTGAGCCGTGCCTTGAAGATTCGTTAGATTTGTTTGAGACTGCCCTGGTGACAGTGAGCTGCTGCCTTTTTTTATTTTTATTTTTTTAACTTTTGGATGTAGAGCGAAAGCTTTATTTTATTTACTTGAAAAGGGACAACCCTGGAATAGTAAAGTGGAGAGTATAACAAAGAGAGATTCTGGGTACTCTAACCCAAGTTTTCCTGGTTTAGCTGGTGTCATATTATTTCCCACTTGTCCAGTAAGCCCTGACTTCCTGGGATTCTTGAGGTGGGGAAGAGGCGTGGAGGGTTCTCAGGATGTGGGAATGGCGGGACTGAGCAGTGACAAGCTGCGAAGGCTTCTATGCAGAGAAGTGTGAAGACGGTGTCAGTGTTAATTTAATAATTGCAACTCACATATCGAACACTGTATCAGACCTATTAACTTTGTAAGTTCTCAGAACAGTGCCATGAGATGGTTACTATTGTTGTCTCTATTTCACAGGTAATAATACTAAGTCACAGAGAGATTAGGCAATTTGACAAGAGTAAACAGCTGGTTAAGTGGCAGAGCCTGTATTCAAACCAGAGCATGATCTTGCCATTCAGGTTTGCTTGGAGAGGGAGAGAAATTCAAGACAGGGAGACTACCAGTTGCTGTTTTTGAAGCTGCATGGTAATCTGAGTAATTTTACTAATGTTACTGAGCCTTGGGTTTGTGATCTCAAGATCACTATCAAGTGACTTCCTGGGAAAGGTAGAAAAGATTGACAGAGGCATGTAGCAAGCATTATTCATTCTTACTTCAGTGAACATCAACTGATAGAAATTGCTAGAGTTCCAGATTAGTAAGAATTTTGTGAGGATTGGACCTGCTTTCACTGAGTTTATATTTTCTGGTTCTTTGGTTTCCTATGAGCTTAAAATCAGAATTTCTTTTTAGAAATTTATTAATCAGTTGAACTATCTACGTCTCTGTAATTTTCTTTTATAAATACCCCTCTGAGGTGGATTTGGTATAGATAAGAATGATGGTGGGCTGAGCACCTACTGTGTACCGTGTTCATATTTAAATCTCCCAGCCCTGTGAGTCGGTAGTGGTGTTATCCATAACATCAAATATTCCACTGATTTCTTAAGCACCTACTAGGTGCTATGCTAAAATTTATGATACTTTGGGGAAACATACTGAGAATTAAAATGTTAAATGGTATAAGGAAAAAAAGAGACCAGGCTGTAACAGGAGCACAGAGAGTCAGAGAAAGTGGCTGTGCTAAGACTTAAAAGATAAATAAAAGTTAACTGGAATGAATAAAAGGGATGAGATAGGCAGGCCTTGTAGCTGGAGAGAAAAGCGTGTACTTGGAGATGGTAAGAGGATGGGAGCTGAGCGCTCTAAGACCCAGGAGAAGGAATGGCAGGAGACTGAGTCTGAATGGACAGGGAGCCAAGCCTGTTTTCTTAGTGATGAGAACCTTTGGATTGTTGATCTGGGGAGTGATCTGATCCTGTATTTATTTGCTTTGAGTATCTTCTTTGGCAGTAAAGTGGTGTGGGTAGGGGTTCAGGGTTGCACAGCTAGTAAGGAACAGCTCAAACTTGAATCCAGGCCTTGACAATATTACAGCCCTCTGTTACTCTAGGTTTGTTTAAGCCTAGATTATTTTAAGATACCTACTGTGTTCAGGCCCATTGGTCAGGAACACAGGCAGGGGGAGTAATTTCATCACACACAGAGTTACTGGAAGTCAGTTCAGAGAGACAAGAGATTAAATGAGATTTATCATGAAGTATAGGTTGAGCATCCCAAATCAGAAATTCAAAGTGCCCTCAAGTCTGAAACTTTTTGAGTGCCAACACGATGTTCAAAGGAAATGCTTATTGGAGCATTTCAGATTCCAGATTTTCAGATTAGGGATGCTCAGCTGTTAAGTATATAATGCAGATATTCCAAAATCTGAAAAAATTCAAAATCTGCAACACTTCTGGTCCCAAGCATTTTGGATAAAGGATACTACTCAACCTGTATACCTAATAAACTGAGGCATAACTGACCAATAAGTGGGAGGAATGAGATCCTAAACCAGTTGTTATATGGCACAAAAGGGCCAGATGAAAAATATCTACCTAGTTAGTAATTTATGTTTGGGGGGACATCAGAAATGACTAACGTGTTAAGCCAAGTTGGCAAAGAGAATGATAGTTTCCTTGAAAAAAATTACTAAGTTAGGCAAAATTGCTTTTTGGAACACATTACGGAGCTATGTTGAATTTTGAGGTTTAAGGTTTAGGATTTTCTCTTTAAATCACCGAAGGTTTGCGTTCGTACTAGCCTGCAGATCTGGCTCTGTCTTAGACACTGTGGATACAGGGATAAATAACACATGCTGTCCCAGCCTCTGAGGAGCAGGTCAGTGTCTTCTTGCATCATCACACCTCAAAATACGTCTTGAGCTACAGACTGAACGAACCTAGTTAAGAATTTTGAAGTCAGTAATTCCTGCCGTGCCCTCATGGTTCCGTACCAAATGCATTTTATTCTTCCTCCCCCTTTGGCTCTAGAGCTTTTTTCTACAGTGCACAAGGTACTTAACTCTTCACAGAATATTCCTTTGTCTCCTGCCCTAACTCACGTTTTCTGCCTCCAAAGGATACCACTTTCCCTCTGGTCCTCTCAAGTGGTGACTGCTTATTCTTCCATATTCCACACAAGGTTAAAAGGGTAGTGAAGTCTGTGTTTTCCAGCTTTTTTTGTTGTTTTCAGGCCATTACTCTTCCAGGAAAAAAGCCCTGTGGTCCTTCTATCAAGGCTACTTACGCTATCCGTCATCTTTCTTCCCTTCGTCATTCTCTCCCATTCACTGAGGATTTGCACGTGGAGTTAAGTTCTTCATCCCATTCAGGTCATTCCAGTGACTCTCCACTTCCCTGAATGCTGGGATTTTGGCTTGTTTTATTTGTTGCTGTATCCTCAGATCCTAGAACAGTAGCTGGCACATAGGAAGTGCTTAATTAATATTTATTGAATACATGAATGCTTTTAAGCTTCAAAAGTAAATTAATTTTTAAAACTCCTATGACTCTGTCTCCAGAGCTTTCTCAGTCTACTCCCGGGATCAAGCCTTGGACCTTATCATTACTTGAAACAAGTCTACTTCTGAACTTTTTTTCTGATTATAGAATTATAATACATGTTAATTATTGAAAATTTAGAAAATGGGTGAGCAAAAATAAAGACACCCATTATCTAGCTACCCTAGAGGTAAAAATGGATAAACATGCCCTATATGTCTTTTAGCCATTTTCCTATAAATATGCATTCATACTTTTAGTTTTTTTAATAGGGGATCATATTGAACATACTGTTTTAAAAATCCAAGTATGTTTTGTGTGTGTTTAATTGTAGGGTTTTTTTGTGCTTCTAATCCTCAGCTGCTGAATGGTATCAGAGAAAATCACAGTTTTATGTTACAACACTATGAATTTTTCTGTAACTTTTTTTTCTTTATTTCATGATATTATGGGGGTGCAAACATTTTGGTTACATGTAATACCTTTGCTTTGCCCAAGCCAGGGCTGCAAGCATGCCCTCCCCCCATACAGTGTGCTCTGCCTTCCTTAGTTGTGAGTTTACCACCCCCAGACCCCCACCTGACCGACACCCAAGGAATGTTACGACCATGTGAGCACCTCAATTTTGATCAGTTAGTACCAATTTGATGGCGAGTACATGTGGTACATGTTTTTCCATTCTTGTAACTTTTTATTTTGATTTAATTTCAGACTTTTACATAAAAGTTATATGAATAGTACAAGGACTCATATCCTTTTCCTAGAGTCCCGATTGTTATACTCTGTCTCGTTTGTTCTATTACATTCTGTCTTTGTGTGTATTATATAGCATATGTAATAGTAATTAAATTAATATGCATCATGTGATATATGTAATATATGTATATTAACTTTTCCTGACTCATTTGGGAGTAAGCTGGAGACTGACTTTTTACCCCTAAGTACTTCAGTGTATTTCCTTAGAACAAGAATATTCTCTTGCATAGTAAAATCAGCTTATCAAAAACAGGGGATTTAACATTTATGCAGTAGTATTACTTAATCTACCGTCGATACTCAGTTTTGTTAATTGTCTCAACAATACCCGTTATAGCTTTTTTATTCTTAAGTTTTACTTACAACTTTTATAATTCACAGCTCAGGCTTGGACTTGGCCACCCATTCTGATCACAGCCTCACCCCTTCTTCCGTGTGACAGTTTAAGCTTCTCCGTTCTGTAAGACTTTGATCACTCTTTCCTTTTACTTTATTGTTACCAACTGAGATTATTTTGTGAGTTTTCACAACTTCCTGCCCCTTCTTTTCCTTAATGTGCAAATACTTGTATCTTCATTTTGCCCCTTTTCTTTGTAGAAGATATATTCTTCCTGGGTAAGAAAATTCTCTTCATGTATGCTGTAGATTAGTGGTGTCTAATATAGTAGCCATTAGTGGCTACTTAAATTAAAATTAAGTTAAATTTGAAATTTAGCTTCTCAGTTGCACTAGCTCCATTTCAAGTGCTCACTAGCTCCATGCGGTACTTTATGGGACGGCACATCTGTAGATTCCTTTCTTCTCAGCGTTTGAAGGATTTTCCTTTATTGCTGCTTCATTCATAGGAGGCCCACCGTGGACTGGCCTCTCTTCGTCTACGTTTTCTCTTGTCTCGTTCCTTACTCGCGTACCTTGTGCTTCAGTCACAACAAACCATGTGCATTTTCTTTAAATATCCTGTTTCATGCCTTTTTCACTCCTATAGGCCTCTGCCTGGTGTGCTCTTCCCACATCTTCCTGGCAGACCTACTCGGAATTGACAGCCTCTTCTGTTCTTACTGCACTGATCATACCAGGTTGTAATAACTTCACACATTTGCTTTTGGTACTGAAGCTGTGGAATCCTTAACAAGTAGGGACATACTTTATTTACGTTTGTGTCTCCATGACCTGGCATTCAAATATATGTTGAGTTGAAATGAGGATGTAGTCTCTACCCTCTAGCTGCCTACCGCGGGCTGATGGTTGTTGTGTACACCTGGAATAGCCTTCCCTGTAGCACTGCCTGACTTCTGCTTTCTACCCAGTCCCTTTTAGCTGAGTTTGAGCCCTGGACCTTGACTTCTGTCTGGATGCTTGAATGATGATTTGCTTATTATTTTTCTAATCATCTAGAATCCAGGGTAACTCTCCAGCTTCCTAGATACTTACGCTTTAGGAGGATCAGTTCACTTGGGGTTCTGTAGGCACTGCGTGGAGTGTCCTTCATCCTCATTCAAAATATTAGTCGGGCAACACCCACCGTAAGCAAAATAATCCTTTCCCTGTGACAAAGCTAGTCACTCACTCTGTTCTATAACTTGTCTTCATTGTTTATATTTGCATTGTTTTATATTACATTGTGACTTGTTAACTTGCCCATCTTTTTGAGAGTAGTGGCCATTCCTTACTCAAGTCACATAGCTCAGGAACTTTTTCACTTTAGGTTATATACTATTAAGTGGTAAAGCGAGAATTTGAATCCATATGTGCTTTTTTTGTATCCCCAGTATTTGCACATAGTGCTCAGGAAATGCCTTTTGAATTGACCAGTGACCACAGCTCTCTGTAGAATCCACATCTTATTTCTTCTTGGGGTTTTAACATACTTAGGTGCTTGGGCTTTGGAGTCAGACTGTCTGGGTTTAAATCCTTGCCTTACCACTTTCCAGTTGTTTGACCCAAACAAGTTCTGTGATCTCTCTAAGCCTCAGTTTCCCCATCTCTAAATAGTTCCTACCTTTAAGGAGACAGTACAGGTAAATCATTTATCTTGGGACCTCTCAATTCTGTCCATAGTACTTGTCCTGCTACTCTGACTTAGCTGTTAGCTTCTTAGTCTTTCCTGCCCCTTGGCACTCTGGGATTTTTTTTTTTTTTACTAGCAGAGCCAGTGAGACATTTAAGTGAATTTCTAGTAGACAGTTAGCAAAAGGAGAACTTGGAGAAAGGTCTGAGCTAGAGTTGTATTTGGGAGACATTAGTTAGAACTTTGAAACCTGAGCTGGTGTATATAAAAAGACAAATAACAGGCCATGGGATTTTGAGATACGGTTTCAGGAGCCATATGTCTTTGGGCAACCCAGTTTCCAAATATTTTTTATAGGCCTTCTAATTATCTGTTGACATCCATAAAATACAGGTTCACACACTTAGAAGAGCAGCACAGAAATTTAAAGTGTCCCTTTGCTGCAGCCCACTAAAGGTTTATGTTTTTCTACTAAAATATTCTTACTGTTAGATCATGTATCCTAGGTTTTGATTTAGAAGACGTGGTTATCATAGGTGTGACCACATTTGGCAAGTAGGAGGAGAAGTTGCCAAAGGAAATATTAATACTTGCAAAGAAAGATTTCATTAGTATTATGTTGTCTTTTTAGTCAATAAGATACATCTTATTGACACACACACACACAGCTTATCACCCTATTAGATGATTTTGTATCAGAATGGATCAAGGAGTAAGAAGAGTAGGTTGCACATGAAACCAGAGAAAGTGTGAGAAGAGAGGTACCACAAGAATCTCTGAATCTAGATGCTTAGTGGATGATTTGTATATGATTAAATTCAAAGCCATATTTTGTTCTTCTAATAATTTTCATAGTTTTCTTAAAATAATAAAATGCTCCTTTGAAGGAAATGGGTTTCCAGGGCCTTTTGTCCATTTGCTTTTACAAAGAGTTTCATTAGATAAAATGGTAATCTTTTATATCTTTATAATGCTGTCTTACTATGAAAATCAAGAGTGAAATATTTTAGATAAAAATAACACTGAAAATTGCTGATTTGTCATCAGTATCTTTGATTTGTTCTTCATTGTCTCTAATGAGAAATATCCCAATATTTAATGTATGTATTTAATATCTCACTATGACCGTTAATGTTAACAGCTGATAGCATTCTTGAACTTAAGCTTTTGTTCCCTCATAATGCAAAAACTTTATTTTCCAAGTTAAGAATAAGTCATTGCAGTTATTATTCATTTGACAGATTGGAATAGAAGCCATTTTATATATTCAGTACTTTAACTTTTAAAATGAGAGAGCTACATAATTTAGAGTGTTTGTTAGTAGGGAGAGAATGATATCTTAGCTTGCTGGTTATAGTCTTTTGATTCCAGTTTATGGTACATCTTAAAACAAAAAAAATATGTATGAATAACTATGAGAAGACAAAACATTTCATGCTATTTAGAACTCTTCCATGTTAGATGATTGCCACTTTTTTAGCAGAGGGCAAGTGAGTGTGGATTGATAGGAAGAGGTAGAATTATTTTGTATTGTGGGTACAATATTTTGTATATTGTCTGTCATTCGTCAGACCTCACTCCTTAAACAGGATAAAAGAGATGAAAAGGTATTAAGTAATGTTCAAAGTACGTACAATGTAGGTAGCAAGATAATTGTCCTCCAGGGTTTTTATAAAGTGTTAGTAGCCACAGCTGAGCATTCTTAAAAGATGGTAATCTTGAGAGGTCTAATTATTTCATGACTTACATTTACCTAATCAGAATGTGTCTTCTGAGTGGGCATTTCATCTTTTTGATGGAAATCTTTATTGCATAGTAGTTGGTTTTTTTTTTTTTTTTTTTTTTTTTGAGACAGAGTCTAACTGTGTTGCCTGGGCTAGAGTGCTGTGGCATCAGCCTAGCTCACAGCAATCTCAAACTCCTGGGCTCAAGCGATCCTTCTGCCTCAGCCTCCCGAGTAGCTGGGACTACAGGCATGCACCACCATGCCCAGCTAATTTTTTCTATATATTTTTAGTTGTCCAATTAATTTCTTTCTAATTTTAGTAGAGAC
>CAUYSK010069324.1:0-32446 GCA_963575035.1 Avahi laniger
CTAAAGGCAGAAAAACACCCAGGAGAAAACTTTGCTCCAAATGCCGTGAATCACTACGGTGCATCGCTGCTGCTGGCTTCCACGCAGGGAAAGGATGACCAGCTATGAGAAGACGCTGAGCGTGACTTTACTCATGCGACATTTTTAAATAAATGAGAACTCGGGAACTTAAATTTAGGTCCACGCTTTCTGGTAAGCCCTTTGCAGGAATATTCTTACTGTCACCTGGGGTAAAACTGATCGCTTGCTAACAATCTCCAGGTACCAAGATTGACAAAGATGAGATGATGATCATTTGGTCAAGACTGATTGAAAGAAGCAGTTTGGAATGATTCCGTAACAGGGACCAGTAAGCAGTGGGAAAAGTCTGTTAGTCAGGACCAGTAACCCCTTCTTCACCAAACACACATTCCACACAACTATCTGCAGAGCACCCTGCTACCTGCTTTCAGATCAGACCGCTTCTCCAGACCTCGGTTTTACACAGTTGAAAAATACAAACAATATAGTTCTGTGCAAATCAGCAAGATCTAGAAACGGTCTGAGTTCCAAAGATGAAAAGCACAGTACAAGCATCAAGTTACTCAAACTAAATGTACATTTAAATCCAGGATGGTAAATACAGTTTTCACAGGTGCACTCTGAGAAGTAGTGTTTGCAACCATTAAAAAATGCCGATGGAAAGCATGACGGGAAGGTAGGGCATCATTATCTAAATCCTCACGTATTAACGCAGCTTCCTAAATATGACCACAGGATACAGCTGCTTTTTAACATAAATGAACCTATAAATATAAGCCAAGTGAACACTAAAGGTCTTCTTTAAATGCACATGAACATGGATCACTTTTACTTATTTCCTATCAGTCTGAAAATAAAGAAAATTCACACTTCGATCCTGATATTTTTGGCTGCAGACTGGAAAGCAGTAAGTAAGTATTAGGAAAAAACATGGCTGCACTACATAAGAACACAGAAAGGTTTTTATACCAGTGATTTGCCCGGGTCCCTGGTTCTTGACCTTGGCTGCACATCAGAATCACGCTGGAGTTTAAAAAAAAACTCCGATGCCTTAGCCCCAGCCCAGAGGAAGGGAGTCGGCATCTCCAGGGGTGCAGCCAGAGCTGAGAGCTTCTCCCTGCCTGCGTCCCCGGAGTTAAAGGGGCCATGAAGCAACGATGGTGACGATCTAGGCCACAGGCCTCTCTAAGCCTCATGATTCTAAATTAAAAGTGAAAATGTTTTTGGTTTAAAGAACACAGGGGCTATCTTAAGTTTTTCTTCTCCTTTTGTACATCTAGACATAGCCCAAGCCTCTGGCATCCAGATCTTTACGCTGGACTGTATTCCTTGTCTTCTTAAAATAAAGGTGAAACTTTCTAAATGTAATTTAAGTCTAAGTCTTTAGGCAATAAACCTTAAGTAAATCTTTCCGCAAGACACAAATTTTTTAAGTTTAAGAAAATTAAAGGAGAGCAATTTATTCGGTTTATCCTTTCTGCCAGCCCACAGCTTTGGAATCATTTACCTCCCTAATCTGCAAAGGTTCAGAAAAGAAAACATGGTGACAAAGTGGCATTTACTTAATAGATTCTAAAAGGGCTTCAGTCAGGGATTTAAACGGTTGCGATCTGTAGTTTGCCATTTCAGTAGTAAGGAGCTTAAGTGACAAAATAAATCATTACAATTTCATATGCATATTTCCTTAAGTGCTAAAAAATTCTTCCTCTGAGAAAAGAATCCATACATAATGAAGTAACCTTTCTTTCTGAGCTCCTTGTTTAGGAGATGTTAACCTTTGCTGCGTTGTAAGAACACAGGTTATGGTGGTAGAACGAGGTGAGTTCAACTCTTACTGACTTGAGCAAAATGCTTATTACTGTTTCCTGGGGATAAAACCAAATTCGGTACTTAAAAAGCTGCCACTCTTCAGAAAGTAGCTCACCTTATTTCAATGTGATCTTGGGTGACTGACATATCTAAGTAGGAAGCTTTCTATATCAAAACCACATCATTGAATACTAAAATTTTACTAGAATTCACTCAATGGCACCCAGAACAGTTTCTGAATGATGACCCTCCTGAATCCCATTACAGTGACAGGTGGGAAAGCCAGGCCTGACACGCTGTGCTGCCAACTTTCCTGCCTTACATTGAGATCGAGGAGCAGTTTCCCCTGACGAAATGGAAGCCTTAATGAAATGATTTATTATTTCTTGTACCTGTGACAGAAAAACTGTTTTCCCCCCACTGTGAAGATTAGAAAATATAGTTGCTATAACGAAGGCCTAGACTTCCGACTTCCACGGAGTGTTCCAAGGTCTTTAGGTGACTCTACTGAAATAGCTCATGCTTGTATGAAGCCTTACAAAGTTTGTTTACGCTTACCATCTCGTTCTATTTTGAAAACAACCTCCTGAGCTAGATATTAATACTCCCTCTACAGATGAGAAATCGGAGGCTCAGAGAAGTCATGCAGCTATATGAGGAGACCCTGGGTGTCCAATCCCAAACTGCAAACTCACTGCTCCTCTGTCCAAGTCACCTACTGGTAGTGAGAACACAAGAGGAGTCACGTAAATCAAGAAGACAGAAAGGGAGCCATCTCTGAGCTTTCTGTAACCTGGATGGGGAGAGAAAGCCACAAGCAAAGCCTGGGGCTCAGTATTTGTTGTCTGCTTACGTCCTTGAGCATCTTCAGCAGTGAAGACCAGGCTTCCTAAAGGACTCCTCCATGTGTCACCGTTCCAAAATTTAATTAACTGGCATTGTGAAGTGCCAGAATATCATGGGATGACGTATACTGAGTACATGTATGTAAGTACATGAGTTGTATTAGTATGGCCAAAAAATTTACTTGAACTTGTTAAAGGAAAAACGGGTTGTAGAAAAAGCTAAGAAAACGGATACTTGAAAAAGCATAACAAGACAGAAAGGTGGGAAGAATTCTATGATAAAAGCACAATGAACATCCCAATTGAAGACGTCAGATATGCATCAAAACTCAAAGGACTCATTCTGAGGCCCGATCCTTGTACCTGCTTGAATTTGCATTAATTTTCTCATGGTCTTGAGTTCTTGGAGAATGGCCTGCAACGTTGACTGGCAGTTACAAGTGCAGCAGTTGGATCCAACTGATGAATTCACCGCTGGAAGTTCTCCTGAGCATGAAAGAAAAGAATGACATATTCCAAACGACCAAAAAAAAAAAGCATAAAGGTGGGGGGGGGGAGAAAGACAGTGTCTTGACAGGATTTGGAAGCATGTGCAATTACTACGAAGCTGTGCCTATGGAAAACGTATCCAGTGATTTTCAAAACCTAAATTTTGGAGTCCAGCTTTATCTAACTACCCAGGCTCCTATGCTGTGAGGAGCACGCCGTGTCCCAGCAGCAGAACCCGCATGAACGCGTGCACACGACGTGCGGGCACAGCAGGCCTCCCTGTTGTCAGACGAGTTCATCTCACACAACAATACCATCAAAGCTCACTCTAAACACACGCGCGCTAGTTTGCACAAGAAACTAGCTCTAAGAACGGACTTAGGAAAAAAAAATTGGTAGCTGTGCATGAGAGTGCATATCAAGAATTCAGTGTCTAACTATTAAACATAGTAAAGCTTTCAGAATGCTCTCTGGATGTGGCTGTCTGGGCCGGGGAGGCGCAGAGGAGTGGGCCACTGGAGGATGTATCGCAGCCTGCTGGCTCAGAGGACGTTGGCGGGTCGGCTTTGCTCAAACCGTACTGAAGGAAATCCTCCCACATCTTTTCTACAGTCCCGTTTCTTATATTTCCCTCACCACAGCCTCTTTTTTACTGTTTAAATGTAATAAAACTATCCTATTCTGTTTCCCTTACATGTAAACAAACATCTTCCTGTTGTCCCTAGAATACAATGGAACATTTGGCAACTTGCTCTTACAGTGGGGCTCTCTCTGGCGCCATGTTCATTCCTACTGCTGTAAAAGGAGCAGTTTGGTGTTCTCGTAGGGGAGCAAGGTGAGTTCTATGGTTTAGTGGCAACTGTATGCTTTACTACACATTAAATATAACTTAGGTCCTATAATATGCATTATTTGGGAATACTACAGAAAAATTCACCACAGCAAAACCATGAAATACTTGAACATAACTTAATGTTTGGAGTAGCGTAATTGTTTACACTCAAAATTGTAGCAAATCGAGATGTTACAACTTTAAAATCACAAAAAATGCGAATCAAATACCTGAGTGGTCGTGGTTATACATAATGCATTTCTATTGAAAGCATAGGACCAGTATCTGTTTTCAAACTGATATGGGGGAGTTTACGTTTGTCACTTTTATTAACATTAATAACATTTTCCAAAGTAAATCCACCATCCTTGGTGTATGCTGGAAAATAGAACACTGTTTACCCAACTTATCGATGTGGGGTTTACTAACTTTATACATACCTAAGGGTATTTTATTTCTCTTATTGTCTCTTCGATGGTAGTAGAGTCAGGAGGGCCTTATAGAATATTCCTAGTCACCATTCTAAGTACATCTTTATCATTTTTGAAGGACAAAACCAACCCTTTTCAGGTCATTATAAATCATTTTCTAATTTTAAAGAGGACTGACTTTTTATTTTTATGGAGGAGTCTTTAAAGAGCCGTCTCCCTCTAACCTGGAAGCAAGCCAGCATGTGAATTTGATATTGGCTTATGTAATATTGAGAGAAAGAGAAGATACCTGTATATTTCTGGGGTCCCTCGCTATCTCATTGGTGTCTCGGGGAGGCTTTTCATGCCTCTGAAACGGTTATTGCAAATTGTGTTTTTGTTTTTTTTTTTAAATCACAACAGTTTTCTTTTTCTTTAAGGATATCATGAAATGAAAATGAATGAAAAAAAATCCTTAACTTTTCAGGGAAACTGAAAATGCCTTTCTATGTTTTTCTTGTTCTCTTTATGAAAACTATAGATCTGCACATCTATACATAATTTATGGAATGAGTAACATCCAATGGAAAACTAATATGAACCAAAGAAGCATCAATTTTTTTCCCTTAACCTGTGAAAAAAAATTGTCATTTGATTTTTTTCTTAACATTTAGGAAATTTAAATTAAAGAACTTTAAAGGAAAACTTTTCAATGCAAATGAAGCCAGTTATAAAATATGGACCATTTGTTCAGTACTGGAACAGGAGGCTGTAGCCACGGCACGTTGTCGGGGGATACTGGGTTATCCCTTTACCTACGACTCCTGTGATAATGAGAAAAGCCAAGAAGTAGGCAAGAGGGCATATTAACAATTCACCATATGACCAGGAAGCTTCTTCTAATGGCAACAGGGAGCTCTTTCTGCCCTAACGTTCAGCCTTTTGTGACAATAATGTCTGTATGCAGGCAAATGATAGCTTTAACTTCTTAAAGGGCTGAAATCTCTACTAGGAAATCTTCATTGATAATATTGAAACCTCCCCCAATCTTTCCTGATTCTCCATTCTGTTTTTTTTAATACTCTTCAATGTTTTCCTTTATGTTTTCCCTGTCTTTTAAAATAACACAGCGAAGGCAGGTGACTGGAGGAGGGTATTGGCTGGGCCAGGTGGCTCATGCCTGTAACCCCAGCACTTTGGGAGTCCGGGGTGGGAGGATCACTTGAGGCCAGGAGTTCTAGACCAGCCTGGGCAACATAGCAAGACTCTCATTTCTACAAAAAATAGAAAAATTAGCCAGGTATGGCGGTGTGCACCTGTAGTCCCAGCTACTCAGGAGGAGGAGGCAGGAGGATCCCTTGAGCCAAGGAATTGAGGTTGCAGTTAGCTGTGATCACACCACTGCACTCCAGTCTGGGTAACAAAGTGAGACCCTCTCTCACAAACACACACACAAAAATAGGGGAGGGTTTAATAAATTCAATTCAAAGAACGTATTGAATATTTAGAAATAAAACAGGCCAGTACAAACCCCCACGAGGGCATTCTGAATGTCTGATGACAACCATACCGTTGGAGCTCGCAGAGGGGTGGGGCTGGCTCTGGAAGGTTCTAGAACGGGTGCCGTACTGCCCTGAGAACTGCCCGCTTTGGGGCGGTAGCTCATTCCATGCACTACGTGTAGACAGGTGGAGGCTCGGTGGGGCCTCAGTGGACGAGTTCAGACGTGGGGGCCAGACTAAGTCCACGTCCTGGGGCTCTTCTTTTAATTTCTCTCCTTCTTTGCCCACTCGCTGATATATCCGCCCAGCACTGTCATTCAGCAATCTTCTCATTCCCGTAATTTGTTTTTTAATTTCCATGCTTTCATCTCCTAATGGAAAAAGAGCCAGAATCAGCACTGTAAATTAGCAAAAGAGAAAAATAGTCCACTACTTAAAAAAAAAAAAAAAAAAGAGAAAGGAAAAAAAGAAAAAAAAATTAAAAAGTCCACTCTTGAATGGAAATGGGAAAGATTACTGATTCTATAAAAGTAAATAATCCATAAAAATCAAAGCAGGAAAACTGGCTGTGGGGTGTGAAGAAACCAATCACATTCCCAGTACCTGTCATTGTAATCTCTTTCTGGTCAAGTTCTTTTATGATAAAAGAAGTTTCCTCAGTGTGTGTCAATAGGGATAAACTTTAAATTTCCTCTTTGGAAGTATTTCTGGGTGAGGATGTCATAAGAAAACAGGCTGAGCTGGAAGACCAAGGATGGGACTGGGCTGCTGAACTCTGCTCTGGTCTGCCATGGCCAGCCCCTCGTCACCGAAACCCAGGCCAGGCAGGCTGGGCTTGTCAGCGTCAGCAAGCAGGGGTGAAGACGAGGAAGAATACGTGGGATTCGCTGGGACTTGGGGCATTTTGGGAATGGGCTGCATGGCATACCAGCAGGATGGCGCACTGCTGGCAGAGATATCACCTTCACAAAGGATGACAGAAGAGACAGAGATGTACCAAGTTCAGTGTGGCAAGCAAGGAGGGCTTTGTCTTCCTAGTGCTCTGACTCAATCACATAAGCCTGGTGATATCAAGGGGTCCCTGCCCACTCCAGGTGACTGGCGGCATGAACACCAGAGGGGCAGAAGTGCCACCTCCCCACCTGCCCTCCTCCCAGGCCAAACCCACCACCCCGGACCCGCCCACGTCAAACCCACTGCCACCTCCTCTGCAGCCTAACTACGGGCGCAGCCACATGTGAGAGGAAAGAGACTGTTTCTAAATCCCACCTCACCTACATTGACTTCTTTTTTAAGATTCTTTTTCCCTCAGGGGATTTCTTTTAAACCAAAGTATTTCTATCCTGCACTAGGGGTATTTAATAAATATTACTTAAAGATGACTATAAAATTGTGCAGATATAAAATATTTTCTATTAACAATATTAGAGGATGTTGATACATATTAGGAGCTATTTCAAACATACTCTCTTAACTGTGTATCAGCCAGTATCTTCTCAAAGATCAACAGAAATGGATTTTTTTCCTCTAGCCCAGGCATTGAAATAAAAGTCTTAGGCCACAGTATACAGACACACTCATGCAGTCACTCTACTAAATGCCTGAAATTTAGACTGTGAGAAAAAGAGAAGGCCAACAGAAAGTATCTGTTAGGAAAAATACAGCTCCTACAAATAAATATGGCACATTTAATATAATGATGTTTTAATGCACTTAAGATCATAATGACCCAGATTTCTATGTAGAACTAGAAATTGCACAATAACCTAGGTATTTTGTGTTATCTAGATATTTAGCTTATTAATTACATACATATTACAATACTAAATGGGGAAATTTATATACTATTTTGAGATAAGTATCTCCAATTTTTAAAAATGCTAATAAAAATATTAATTCAGTCTTTAATATTGAACATGGGTGAAACACAGAAATAACACAGATTTCCACATTTATAATTCTGCTATGTGTTGACATATGCTCGAGAGAAGCATTTTAATTTGCAATAAAACTACTTCTACTTTAAACACCTGTGAAAATTACAATATAGAAACAATAAATCATATTCCAGAGTTTATGAGAATGAATGACCAAGCGCGATTTAGATAACGCAGAGTCAGCACAATTTACAACTTCCTCAAGGTGTGTATGGAATGGGGTGTGTCTGGAAGAGATCCCAGAGGAACTGAGAAAGATAAACCCACCGGGAAATGTGGTGTTAATTTTAGCATCCAGACATGTAACTTTCCTGGCTAATTAACAGCACAATTCTGGCAAAAGGAAGCATCATTTCTGTGCCATTTCCACCCTCGACCCTCTTGATGAGGCTGGTCAGGCTACACCAAAGTCTGCACACAGACTGGTCTCCACTGGCACAGGCTGGTGGCCGCCCCCCTTGGGGCTCCCTGGAAAGAGCCGTCATAGCCAGGCCAAGCGGGAGCAGGCACCCTGCTGGTTCCTGAATCAGCACCAACTCTGTTCTCCACCTAAGCTGGGCACATCCCAGGAAAAGGGATGCGTCTCTTGTCAAATTCTGCTCTGCAGATAGAATTCTACGCTAAAGTGCTATCACTGGGAAAAGGAAAAAGTCACAAGGATTCTGGACCCTTCTAAGGGCAACTCTGCTTTGTCATGACCTAGGTTTCAGAGTTCTAGAACTTAGGTCTATGAACATTAGAAGACTGAAAATATTATATAAATTGAACTTTGCGTAACTTTCTATTTTCCAGTTGACAACTGGAATCCTACGCCGCAGGTGGAGAGGAGGAAAGAAGGTGACAGGCGTAGGGCAGGTTCTGGGGCAGGGCTGCCCCACGATGTTCAGAAGCATGCCTCCCACAGGCAAAACAAAACAAAACAACGGAACAGCAACAACAACACTGGGACCTGGGGGGCAAAGGAGGAAGAAACAGCGCTGAGAAGGAAGATGGCAGAAGGCCGGGGCAGGTCTGACTTCAGGTGGAAGAGCGCTCACAGCCGACCTCACTGCGGGGCATTTTGAAGCACAGAAAATATGAAACTGCAATCACTGCACAAGTCTGCTCAGAGAGGAAGGTTGAGAGAAGGTGGGGAGGTTTCTCAGGAGCGGTCTCCGGGTTTACTGAGTGGAGATTCCTTCATCGCCAGCAGCAGGAGCAGCGAGGGGCCCGCCCAAGGTGCCACGTGGGTGGAGGAGGTGCTAGGGCTCCATTCCCTAGAGGACACAGGCTCCCTTGCTAGTCTGGGGCAGAGAGGCAGAAAGAAGGTCTGAGGCCTCCAAGAGCGGAGTCAGCTACACAGACAACAGAGGCCCCGACTGCAGATGTGGGCACGGTGCAGGGATGGCTAAATGGGGACCCCAGAGGCCGGGACTCACTTCTCAAGGGCACTCACTTGCCACCGGACATTAGATAAGTCACTGGATATCTCAGACTTCTGTTTCCTGAACTGTACGGGGGGCGGGGTGGAGGAACCTGTGCCTCAAGGCCACATGTGGCCCTGTAGATCCCCAAGTGCAACCTCTCGACCAAATCCAAACTTCACAGAACAAATCCCTTTATTATTATAAAAAGATCTGTAAAATTTAGATTCCGTCAAAAGGCCCCACTCAAGGATCCAGAAGACCATATGAGGCCCCAAGGCCGCGGGTTCCCCACCCCATCAGAGGGCGGGCTGCTTCTGTCACAGTGGAGCCCACGTTCCGCGATTTTAACAGAAACAGTGGGAAGCATGAGAATGACACTGGGAGCATTAGCTGACTTCTATTTGTCTGTCCAGTTCTAATTGGTCAATGTCTTCTCCAGGAAGACACCAGGAAAAGGAAGCTCTTGGGAGCAATTCCTGATTTCTTTCTAAGCCTATGTATGTCTTCACTTACACTCAAATTCAAGAGGCTGAATCTTTTAAGGAAAAACAAATAAAAAGAAATCTTACTAAAATGAGTCCATGCCATGCAGCTGCCTTATTGGTAAGATACACTTAACTGAAACCTTTTTGAGAGTTTAGTAGCTATACTTCTTGGACAAGGTCTAAAAAAGATTTCAGACTGAATTCTCCCCCTCACTGAATTTCAAGGCTCTACTAGATCGTCTTCATTTACATAAAACATTTATGTGATACACAGTCTCTCAGGAGCTGATAAATATGAGGGTGACACAGAAGTCACCATGCAGGGTCTCCTTTAACTTGGCCAGGAGAGAAGGGCGTACTTCACAGAACATGACAGTGTTAATCGGGATAAAAGAAAAAAGACGACAACATACCCACACATAGAGAGTGCAGTGAATTATAATTTCACGTTGCCTTGGCATACACTTTAACTGTAAGCTGGACTTTTGCATTCCAGAAGCAGGGCTTGGCCAGCCTTGATACAGTCTCCAGTTCTACACCCCCAGCCCCAGCTCCCCAGTGTGGTCGATCCAGACATCTGCTTTACACAACCGCTCCCTGGGGACCACTTCCCTATGGGACAGGCTATGTGACTGGCCCGCTGGCTCTGACACCCTGAGTGGGCTGCACACATATGCCACAGTGACCACCTCTTGGTCACCATGTGGTCTCCTGGATCTTGCGCCTGCTTGCTTTAAAACTCTCCGTAAAGAAACCTGTTTGGATAACACCCTGGACCCAATAACGGCACCAGCCCTCAGGTCCCTCTTCCTCTCTCCCTGCCTGTGCTCTCTGACCTGTGTGTGTAGCCTCCAGGTGTGCCCGTGGACGGCCCATGGTCTGTAAGCACTCAAAACTCTAAACTTTTCACACTGTGGTTGTGTCGTTGGTGTCCATAATCCAAAAGGCCTCCCTGGAGGGTCCCCTGCATGTGGATCCCTGCCTGAGCTCTTTTGTCCTGGCCTCCAAGGGCTGCTAAGGATAATAGTTACCAGCTAAGTTAGTAATGAAGCTCCAAGAGTTTCATTCAAAACAGAGCAAATATCGTATGTCCATCTATTAATATGCATGCCTTCTAGTTATGAAAACTCATGAAGAACAGTCTCCCTATCTGTGTCCCACAAATGAACTAGTGCTGACGTATGGTAGGCATTCCATAATCCTTTTGGTAATTGAAAGAAATGGCTTATCAAAAACCGAATGAAGTCCAGCAGAATTAAATGCAACACTAAACAAACAATATAATAGGAAAGAGTGAAAAGGTACCAGAAATAAATTATTCAACAACCATTTATCAAGCACTTCGTAAGCCTCAGAAATACAACGATCACTGGGTACAAACTGAAAGGTCCCCTCCCTCCCCGCAAATCTCTCAACATCTTTTTACCGAATCCCTTTATATGATTTGTTGCTCTGAAAACTGGTCCTGATTTTCCCCAGCTTATTAACCCCTACCTCTTTTAACCATGTGCCCAGAACTTCCGTTAGCAAATCGCCCCACTGTTTCTCCTTCCCGGTCCTGGCGAGAGCTGAAACCAGCTCTTCCCTGCAGCCCCCGCAGGAAAATTATCCATTCTTCATTCCCATGGGAAGGGGAAGGGCCAACTTGGCTTTCTTCTGGCTCCCCAGAACATCGCTCTTCCAGCCTCCAGAAGCAGCTCGCGGAGCTGTACCAGCCTCCCCTCTTCCTGAGCAGCAGGTGTATCTGCCAGGAGATTAGGGTTCGCAGCAGACTCGGCAGGGGATGGAGCTGAAGGCCTCACATGCAGGCGAAGGAAGAAGAGTTTTACACTGGAGACAATGGGTTGTTACACAGGGTGATTTTAAATTCATTATCTCTTTTATTAAATAATAGAAGGATAGTAAATAATCAAATATATTCTTTAGAAAAACAATTTTGGCAAAATCATGGTGACACTGGTTTGGGGAGTGAAACCCAGTTAGAACGTGACTGCTAAAGGCTCTGTGAATGGCGAAGCTTCCTTGCCAGGATTTGGGGGTGGAAATGGAGAGAGGAGATGGAGAGAGACACTGAAGGAGTTTAGTCGATGGCTTTGGTGATGAATGGGATGCGGGGCTGGGCGGGGGCGTGACGGAGAGGAATCCACGAAGGGAACCTCCAGGGCCTGCGGCTCGGGTGCCTGCACGGACAGGGACACCAGCAGAGAACTGGAAAAAGACGGCTGCAGGGCAGTGGCGACATGATGAGTCTAGTTTTGGTGAAGAAAACGTAGACAATAAGTAGGCAGAGGGAGATGCAGCTGCAGGCACAGAAAACCGACGACAAAGCTGTCAGTGGATATCCATTGGCAGGGTGGCCCCTCTGGACTGAGCCAACCCCTGCGTGTCACTGACGATTTACGGGGTGGAAGACATCTTACAGGGAGGTCCTAGACCTCCTGTTAATCTCGCAGGTAGAGAATTCAGGACATTCACACAAATATTGAAAGAGATATGACTTCATTTGTTTGCAAGCTGGTAAAGGGAGTCAACCCATCCCTCCCGAAGTCCAAATCCCTTGGTCAGAACCAACTCCTTGCTCTTCCTCACTAATCTCAAACTCATCACCCAGGGGTGCCGTACTGGGTGACTCAACTTAGTAGAATCTTAAAGAAGGGGGGTCTGACCCTTCTCCTACACTCAGTGTTGGTCAGGCTTCTATCACCCTATCGTGTCCAGTTTTATCCTATTTTAAAGAGGCCATTGAGAAACTTGAAGAGATAATGAAAAAGCCAACAAAAAAGATCTAAAAAACAAGGAAAGGTTAAAGGAATTGGGTTGGTTCACTAAGAAATAAACAGCTGAGTGACTTAATTATCTTCAAATATACCACGGGGTATTATGAGTAGGACACTGTTCTTTATTAACAAGGAAAAAAACAGTCTGAAAACGTGGCATCCAGGCTGAAATTTAGGCAGCAGATGGTCTCAAAGGGCCAGCTATTCCAGTGCATCCGCACGAGAAACAGTGCAGACCCACCTGCAGGAGAGGTGATGGTAAGAATGCTTCTCTGTCTGAGGTGGTGAGAAAGTTCTGGAACTGGATAGTGGCAGCACAACACTGTGAATATACTTAAAAAAAAAAAAAAGACTGTTTTAAAGCTTCTTGCATTTTTTAGGTGATGGCACGTTAAAATAAATAGAAAAAAGTTGAGTTTATATGTGAGAAATAATAAGATGACCAGGATTATACTATGTGGTCCAGAATATTTCCTCTTGAAATCTTGTAGAGGTTGGCACAGAGCCATGTGGTGGTGAGACCAGACGACAGCCCGTCAGGCAGGAGAGAGGAGCGGGGCCTGCCGTGGGACATTCCTAGCCACGATCTCAGCCAGTGAGCTAGAAGAACAGGAATCTGAAGTGGACCCTGTTTTCAGAGCACCTGCGGGCGACACCTCGTTCCAGACCCATATTAACATGCAGATGTCATCAAGGTCCTGACAGGCAGCCCACAGGGACAACAGGCATGTCTACCAGGGACAAGCAAGACCGGGATTCTAGCTCAGCAAAACATGGTCTGAAAAGCAGTATCTGTGGAACGGAGCAGTGGTTTTCCAAGCGAGCCCTTTTTGTTATTTGCAGTCGTAAGTGGAACCCCAAACGTAAAGGAGGGCAGAGCTCTGAACAGTGTGCCAGGGCCGAGATTCCTGCAGGAGTAGCTGGGGGACATTCAGAGCTGCAGGGGCCCCACACAACAGAGCCTGATGCCACTGAGAAGGAGAGAGGCCAAAGACGGCCACAGAGCCCTCTAACTGGCTGAATCAAACACTGTGATAAGGAGTATCTAGACACGTCTGAGGCCCTGTTACACTGAGAACTATCGATGGAAAATTGTAAGGCGGCCCAATCTATACATGGCACTTACACCTAAAGGACAAAGTTCCTCCCAAAGCTATTTAGATTATTATCAGATGCATCCATCCATTTAATAAATATTTATCACACTACCATTAAGTATGAGACACTGTGGGACCAGCAAAAAAGAAATACAACACACAGTCTCTTTGCTTCAGGAGTTTCCAGGCTAGCCTGGGAGACGAAGAGTGTGCAAACGGCTCTCAGAGTGCAGTGGCTCACGTCTGAGAAGGGGCAGGAGTAGCTGGAATGGGACAGCCACAGCCAGGGAGGGCAGGAGCACCTTCGAATCACGGCTGGAGGTGTGAAGCCGGGGCAGGTGCCAAAGGGACAGCCATGGACCCGAGCTAGGACTTGAAAGAAAAAAGGGCAGAAAGGTCTTGAAATGGGTATTAAGAACCAAAAGGAGCAAAGAAATACCAGGAAATGAAGCAAGGAACAGCTGTTTGAAACAGGCTAGCATGCTGCCTCTCAGACTTTTCCCCCAAAGAACCCTGAAAGCCAAAGGAGAATAACAACCCATGAGAAGCTGGGGGCAAAGTCCTAGGAGGGGAATAAGGAACAAGCCATTTTCTTTGACGTTCTTATGTTTTATCTTAAAGGTATATGCAAATATTAAACTATACTCTACTTGTTTCTTTGATTTTAAAACAATTATCTACCCACCGAGATGCATAGCTTCTTACAGACCCTGAACAACACAGGGTACCCAGAGGGATACACCTGCCCGTTGGGAAAGCACAGGCCGCGGAAGGTGACCGGGCCATCATGGAGGTGAGGCTGATGGTCTAAGTCAGGCTTGTACACATCACTAGCTACACTTCCTAGGGATACGCTTACAGATTCAACAGACGAAATCAAGGCAGTATATGATAAATGCCTTAGACATTATGTGATAAGTGTCTCAGGCGTGAAGGAGGGAAGCGAGCATTCTAAATTGGGAGGACTCCCACTGCCTTCATGAAGACGGTGAGACTCGAGGAGGTCAGTCAAGGATGCCAGCGTCTCACGGGCCCTTTGGAAGGACAAAAGAGAGAAGAACATCCAACAAAGCTGAGGGCAGTGGTGAGTAAGCTACTCAGCTGGAGTTAAAGTGAACAGGGCAAAGTCAAAAACGAAAGGACCTTGGTGCTCTGACGTCAACCTAAAAGTGACAAGAAATCAATGAGGGTTTTTGAAAGAGTGTGATGTGACACAGTTAGAACTACCCAACTAATTCAAAGAGTTTGCCTACTTACCTCTCCCCCAACGTTCTTACAGCATGGAAAACAAAAGTTTTATTTTATAGTAAGCACAGCACGGGTGCCTGTGTTCCCCAGATGAGTAATGGCATCTATCACTAAGTGACTAGGTCTGAAACCACCACTTCATGTAATGTTCTAGAATAATCAAGTTAAAATCCCAAATACATGGAGAAGGTCTTATAAATCAATAAAGAAGATAACAAATACTAATAATGGAAAAACAGGCAAAGGACACGAACATGTAATTCATAAGAGAAAAAAATGATCAATAAATATTTTAAATCTCTTGTCTCTAATAATTAAGGTAATGAAAAGTAATATGATTTCATATTAGATATTTAAAACCCATTTTTGGTGAAGGTATGCAATTACAGCCACACTCATACGCTGTTGGTGGAGATGAAATTTGGCAAAACCTTCTGGAGTAGAATTTGACAATTCCACTTACAGAAATTTATCCTACAGAAATATTCCAACAAGTACCTGTGAATATTCCCTGTGGCATCGTTTTACTGAGGAAACAGTTGAAACAATGCAAACATTTACCAACAGAGCATTAGATGAGTTACGGTGTATCAGGAGGATGAAGTTATGGTACATCATTTCGTATCTGTAAAGAGTGAAATAGACCCTTGCATATTTGGAAGTATGTGCTAGACAAACCACGACTCCAGGAAGGCTGAGATCATGATTATCTCATTCATTACTGATAAGCAGGGCCTAAGTCTGCCTGGTTCAAACTAGGCACTCCATGTGAGTGAAATAAACAAAGATTCAGGTAAGTGAAAAAAGCTGCAACATATCATACAGCATAATTCCATTTTCTTCTTTTGTAATAGATACACACATATCACACATGCCTGTACTATTGACAGTGGGTCATCACAGAGTGTGACTAGGACAGGATCTTTTGCTTTTCACTTTATATCTTGTTTCCAACTTAAATTTCAACTTTAAAAATGGTTTTGAAATGAATATGTATTACTTTTTTGAAGGAAAAATAATCTAGAAGAATTATTTACACTCTTTTCCCTGTGGTATTGTAAAGCTGAGTCTAAGGCAACTGGTAGTGGCAGCTCTGAACGTAGAAACATCTTGATGAAGCTGGGCAGGAATAACCAACAGGCAGCCAGGGACGGCAGCAAAAGAAAGTCAAGAAAGGAGGTGCTGGGGTATGGCATGGTTTGCAACCCCGGAATATTTGCCTGAGATCACTTTCTCTTGAAATGCATTACAAGCCATGTATTTTGTTTTTACAGGAATATAGATGTATTTCGGGGAAAGAGTTAAAGCTACCACTTATGGCCCTCTGGCAAGCACTCTGCCTACATTTAATCCTGTGAACGAGCTGAGCGGAGGAAACAGAGACAGGGAGTTTAGAGATCTGCACAGGATGTAGCAGGCTCCATGCGCTTCAGTGCTCTACCAAACTGCTCAAGGAACCAGCCGAACGGCAGAGGGGACTCCCCTCAGGAGACAACCAAGCTGGTGTCCAGGGAGCTGTCACCACGTGACATGGGTGCTATTGGGACTAGCCAGCACCTCACCACCCTAGGTATGTTAGCACACGGGGTAGGAACAAGGACATCATTGGACCAAACCATCTGTATGGATCCCAACCTAGCTGCTCCAAATGAGGAAGAATGAGGCTCAGCTATTTCCTTTTAAATGGGAAACTTGTACTCGGGAGGCTGAGGCAGGAGAGTCGCTTGGGCCCAGGAGTTCAAGGCTACAGTGAGCTCGGATCGTGCCTGTGAATGGCCACTGCAACTCCAGCCTGGGCAACACAGCAAGACTCTGTCTCTTAAAGCAAAAAAACAAGTTTGGAAATGTGGCTCACCTGAATCCTGCTAGTTCTATAAAAGCCAAAGATTAAAACTTCAGACAGGACGGGCGTGGTGGCTCACGCCTGTAATCCTAGCTCTCTGGTAGGCCGAGGCGGGTGGATTGTTTGAGCTCAGGAGTTCGAAACCAGCCTGAGTAAGAGCGAGACCCGTCTCTACTAAAAATAGAAAGAAATTAGCTGGACAACTAAAAACATATAGAAAAAATTAGCCGGGCATGGCGGCGCATGCCTGTAGTCCCAGCTACTTGGGAGGCTGAGGCAGGAGGATCGCTCCAGCCCAGGAGTTTGAGGTTGCTGTGAGCTAAGATGCCGCCACAGCACTCTAGCCTGGGCATCACAGTGAGACTCTGTCTCAAAAAAAAAAAAAAAAAAAAAAAAAAACTTCAGACAAGTGGAGTAAGAATTTATTTGTGTTCATGATTCTATGAAACATATAACTAGTCTTCAAAGGCTGACAATGCTCATAGTAAAAGTATAACAAGATTGTAGATTAAGAGCTACTTCTGAATTCCTATAGTAATATAACCAAAATCTTGCCTTCATTCAACAAGAGATAAAATGTTCATGATTTATTTTTTGGAAAGAGACACCCTTCTCAATATAATTTGAAATACTGATCCTCTCTTCTATTGTACAGAAAACTTCTAACAGAGTCCTAATACAGACATGCAAATCTCCCCCTTCCTGAGATGTTAATTTACATATCTACATCATGGATCAGGTAAGTAAGAACATGATTAAGTACTGGCTATATTACATTTTCTCAGTCATTTAAATTTTTAAAATATTACAAGTTAACATGCTGTCATTTTTAATGTAAATAATATTAATGACAATGAAAAATGGATCACATTTGCAATGCCTTTTTCTTCCAAGGAGCTCAAGGAACTTGGATAACTTTGGGTCCAATAGCATCTGGAGAGTGGCATCCTTCCCTGAGTGAGGCTAGTGGGAATTCTCCAGGGCTAAGGCAACCGTAGCTTAAATAAGTGGCTTCCAAACTTTTCTGAGCATTATTCACAACAAGAAATACATTTTCCATGATGACTCAGAACACACACTCAGATATGTACATCATGCACATGACTGCAACAGAAGTCTCACAAATTTATCTTTCCTGCAAGAAGTGCACTCTGATATTTTCTATTTCTTTCTTCTTCTTCTTATTGCTATTGTTATAGTTAATGCTGGTGACAGTCCACTAAACTGATATCATGACCCACCTATAAGTCACAACCACCGGTGTGCAAAACACTACCTTCAATGCCCATGTTTTTTAGGACACTGGCCTAGGCAGTCTTCTAGCCCTCCGCACTCCTTCTGGCCCCACCAATCCTCTGTCCCAGCTCCAGTGACCATCTGCATGCAAGGACTTCAGCCCAGATCCCACTCTGGGGCTCCAGACCCATATATCCCATTGCCTACCAGACAGCCTCACGTGCATGGCTCAAAAGCAACCTTAAAATCAAGTCGAAAAATGTATTTTATCGCAACCATTCCTAAGCCTCAGTAAACAGCACCAACTCAGCTATTCAAGGCAGAGACCTGGGAGTTATCCCACAGTCCATCAATCACCAAATCCTGCTTCTTATAACTTCTAAATTACTTCAGAATCCTTCCCCTTCTCTCTCTCCACCACCACCCCGTTCCTGTTATCACTCGATGGGGCTACTGCCAAAAAGCCGTCGGTATTGTGATCTTCCGAGACTGCAAATCTAATTCCATCACGTACCTCTGTGGAATGCCAATGCCCTTAGGACGGAGCCCCGGCTCCACAGCAGGGCTCAGAGGCCTCCACGTCTGGCCTCCTGCCCAGCTCTCCAGCCCTGGCTCTGCCGCATCTCCCTCTTCTTCTATGGTGCTGGCTCTCATCTGGCCACATGTTACAATCACCTGGGCAATTTTTAAAAAGGCCAGTGACCAGGCCTCCCCTCAGAGCAATTCCGTCAGAAGCTAAGTGGCTTCCACCATTACCAAGGGTCCCACTTCCTCAGGAGTGTGCCCGCCTGCTGGTCCCCTCTGTGTCCTCAACCCCCGAAGCCAGCCCTACCCTTCAGGTCGCAGCTTATTCTCGAGGGTCATATTCTTAATCCTCTAGACCCAGGGAGGCCCCTCTGTTCTATGTTCCCAAAGAATCCTGAATTTCCCTTATCACGATCTAGTGGGTTCTAAAATCTCCTAGCCTGGCACTAGTGGCTACTCAACAAGTATCTACAAGATGCATATAAAAATAAATTTTAGTAACAGATATCATGGGAAGATACTGTTGAGGAAAGCTCAAGAAAAAACATCACCACTGATGTGCAAGAGATAAGCCCACATCTGCGGCATCTGTGAAAGAATTTCTCCTTTCGGGGTGGGGCTGGTGGCAAGCAGAGGGCACGTGGTGCCTAAATTCAATCCTGTCTTCCTGTGAAAGCTCTCCCAAGGAACATGTCCCATCTGCACCTTTTTCCTGGTTCATCAGAGACACAGACGGGACTTCAGTCCCCCAACCTGACACACGAGAGGACTAAGCTCCTTGCCCGAAACGACCAAAGTCAACCCAGGAAAGTGCGGTTGGATCTGGGCCACAAAGCTCCATGCAGCCCTGGCTCCAGGCTCTCCCTCCCAGAGTAGAGTTAAAGAGAGGAACACTGAAATTGCAGAGAAATGTGAAAGCTAACGTTCCCGCAGCAACTCCTCACCATATTTCATGCCGTGCATATTAAGGTACCCATTAAAGTCTTACTGGTAATCGAAAAAAATTATATATGTGCAGTGAGAATGAGTTAATGTTAACAGAGGAACTTTAACTTTTCATCTCCTGACTTTTTACTTTTAAGTTGTACCTTAACCTTGCATTTGTGGGGAGTTCTTTTCATTTTATATGTAGGTGTGAAGTCATATTTGAGATATAATTCCATTAAACATACAAGCAACTTCACAGTCTATTATGTTGCATCCACTTTTTCTGTAAAAATAAATTGTTAAGGATATTATTCCTGGAACAGAATAAATTCTTGGAATTACTGAGTAACTTATGTACCGTACCACTGTTCCAAGAACACATTACTTATTTTATCATGACAAAGTAAAGTTATTAATCTTCTGGCTTCCATCTCAACAATGAGAAATGCTGTGAGGCTCACAGACACCTGCGTTACATTTCAGTTCAACTGTATGTCATCCATAAACATCTCTGTTTTGGACACCTCGTCCAAACAAATGCTTGCAGAATACTCCACGTAGCATTCAATTTTATGAAACTATAAAAGTTCCTCGCTGTTAATTACAGAGACAAATGTCTCATCACACATTTGGTTATCAGATAGCATAATTAGTTTTCTCCATTAGCCTTTCAGATATAAAATTTGATTTCAAGTAAAAAACGTTGTCAAACCCCGTGGAATCCAAATAATGCAGTATATTTGTACATGTTTGAAAAAAGAATGCAATACTAAGAAAATTTTATGGATTTTCATTTACAAGGATATTGATCGTCTGGAATAAATGAAAGAGAATCTGTCTAAACTTTGTAATGACTTTAAAATATATGATCAAATATGCATGTAATAAGCTGTCCTTTGTATGGAAGGAGGCACAGGAGGCTGATCATGAAAGGAATGTGCCCTTTGATCCCTCGCTCCGGGCTGTGGTCATGTGGCTGCGCTGGTTCAGCACGGTCTCTCATCTGCCCCTCCACGTCGGCATCTGCGAGACAGCGGCGAGGAAGGTGTGTTCAGTCGATGATAGCAAAAGAATAGTTCTTTTCTGTTCAAAGCTAAATTGTCCGTAAGATAGCTGATCCCACAACTATGGCCTGCTAAGGACCATGCTGTAGCTCACATATGTAGGGGTGTTTTTGGTTGTCACAATGTCTAGATGGGGTGCTATTGACACTGATGTATATTCATGCTACCAACATTTTGAGGGTGGGATGGAGACCTCATGTGCTGCATGGGAAAATCCTGGACAGGGAAACTATCTCTACTCAACAAACTCCCACTCGGATCGGTTGACAACTGGCGGCAAATCACATGTTAACATGCTTTAACATAGTACTCATTCATTTATGCAGAAACAGTTATCAAGAGTCTACTGTGTGCCAAGCATTGTATACTAGGAATACAGTAAAAAGGGGGAAACCAAAGTCTTGCCCTGCAGAATTCAAGCTAACGCAGGAAAGATAAATAAAGGATCATGGAGACGAGGGTAGCAGAGGTCACTCCAGGTAGAGACCGGCGGAGACGTGCCAGGGCCATCATGCTGCAATATTCCAGGGGCGAGTCTGCGAGGCCCTGGGGGGGTGGAGGCTGGCTACACACAGGGGTGCCGCTGCGCATCCTGCCTCACAGTTAGACTTTAAAAGGGGGGGGGGACTGTAACTAACCTAATAAAGTAGAAAATGTGTAATAAAAATAAACATTCCACCGTTAGTACTGACATATTTCACTCCTGTTATGTGAGGTTCAGTTAGCTACAAAGAAGGATGCATACATTTTCACCGGCTGAGCCAGGGCAGGAGCTTAGAGGTGAAAGAGCTGGATGGTAAAGTTTCAGGTTAGCTGATTTCCCCACTTTACATTAAATTTAAAATCGGACTCCTCTTTCATTCATTCCTCGAGCATTAATTGGTGTCTGCTACGCGACAGCATGGTGCGGGGCAGCGGAACACAGGGAGCACCCCCAGAGAGTTGACAGCCCAGTGGGAGAGACATGGTAATACCAGGAAACTAGTAACGCCTCTGCCTTGCTGGAGGTGTACACAGCACGCTGGGGAAGGGGAGGGGCAGGGGGATCAGGGAAGACCACTTGGAGGAAGCACACTAGCTTGGAGTCTCAGGGAGGAGAGAGTCAGGCCAAGAGGGGGCACGGGGGCAGGTGTGGAGCTGCAGGCAGAGGGTGGTGGGCACAGGCACCGAGGAAGCAGGGCTGCTGCAGGAGAGAGAGTAGTCGGGTTAGACTGTGCATAGGAGGCAAGAGGGGAGGTGTCAGGAACAAGCCGGGGGAAGTAGACAGGTGGTAGTTCATGCAGGGCTGTAGCCACCATGCAAAGGAGTGTGAGTCTCCACCCGAAAGCAGCAGAGGGTAAAGAATTTCGGGCAAGGCACAGCCTAAATTGCTCACAGTACCCTAAGGCACCCAGGGGCAGCCCCGGGGTCCACAATCACCGCAGGCTGGGGCTTCAGCTCTTCCTCAGTCCAGCCCCCTGTCCCTGTGGATGCATTCCTGTCTGGGTCACTTTCTCTCCCATAATATGCCACTTACGAGAATAACTGGCTTCCTGTGTCAGGTCCTAGGTCTACTTTGAGATGCAAAACACACTGCTCTGAAATCTTTCTTTTATCTTATGGAAATCCGTATTATTTTCTTCCAAAAGTAAAATCATATGTGCATGGGAACCAGAGAGGCTAAATCATCAATACGTCTCCTGAGATTCTGCCCTGCATGGAGATTTATTTTTTTTTTTTTTTTTAATGATCTGGTCATGATCAGTGCAAGAAAAGTAGAATATTACGATATATCATACTTTCCATTAATGGGGCATTTGCTGAACCACGCTGAGCCCTCCTGAGAAACAGAGGCAGCTTTTCCTCCAGACAGATGCTGCCCCCACATGGGCCTTGCTGAGCAGGCTGCAGGCTGGACCTCAGCCCTCCTCCCCTGCGCTGGCCGGGCACCTCTGGGCAGCCACAACTACGGTGGCTGTGTGCAGGGGCCCTGACGCTTCAGAAACATGACAGGCACTAAGGTTTGTTGCCCTTGTTGTTTAATGCCTGACTTTATGTTCTTAAATTAAGGTAGAAAAACCTGCTTCGTGTGGAACCTGAGAAATAGTATCAACATCGGTTTACAGACAGGTCAATCCTGTCTTAAGGACCTTTATAAGGCGGTACCAGCGTTACAGCAGAATAAGGAACAAGCAGAACACATGTGATTTTTCAATTTTGGTTTTCACCATGTCACTGGCTTTCATATGTGACTTCTCCTTTTTAGTCTTTTCTGGATTTGAAAAAGAAGTTGTATCTCACAAATCAGTACCAGAAATCCCAAATTTTATCCTAATCAGTATATTACAAAAAGCTTCTTCAAGTTAAGTGACACATATTTTAGTTTGGCTCACTAAAAGTCTCTAAAATCTCAATATAACAGTATATGCTATGATAAATCCTCAGAGTCCTATACAACAATGTCCAATATATTCATGCATTTAAATTAACAGATACTTGAGTACCTATCAGTTGAGTATCCATCCTGGATACAGCACTGTGCTAGGTGCTCCAAAGAATCCAAAAAAGAATTCAGGTCACACTTGCCCTCTAGGATCTGACAATTCACATTAGGAGAGTGATGCAAATAAACAACCACAACTCAGTGTGGTAACTGCTGGGCTTGGGGGAGGATCTGCAGGCTGACTGGGAGCATGATGAAACCACACACGAAAATAAGTATTAATAAATATCAGGCAGCACATGGTAGGTGGCAGAAAAGAGTAATGTTACTACTTAGCACTCAAGTGTTTGGAAGAAAAGATAAACTTCTAATGTGGAAGGGGAAGGGAGGAGGGGATGATAAAGAATAAAAAATAAGAATACAGTGTTTTCTGGTTTGAAAAAGTGTTTAACCACACTGATTTCCCATACGCTGCAGGAGAACCTGATGAGGTGGTTAGAGCCAATGTTATTATTCTACTATAGAAAATAAGGAAAACCCCTCAAGAGTTTTATCCAAGGTGTTATAGCTCCAGCCTGAGGCTCAAAGCAAGGTTTTCTTACTCTAGATCTGATGCCTCTTCACTAAGCTATACACACTGAAAAGGCTTACAGGCTGCAATATTTGAACTAGGCTTTAAAAACCAGTAGGAGAGACAGGATTTTACCAGGAGGGGTCTGGAAGGGGGCGAGATGCAGTAGGAGACGAGAACGAGGGATGATGGGACGGTCCGACACAGGCACGTGTCTTCAGGGAGCCGAGGCTGGAAAGGCAGCCCAGAGACAGAGCGAACGCAAGGAGGAGCAGAATGGGGTCTCGCTCTCTCCAAGGTGGTGTGGCAAAGTGGTGGCCAGACCATGTCCAAGTTCAGGTCCTTGTCTGCTGGCTCTGCGACCTCAGGCAAATTAACATTTCTAAAAGCTCATTTTTCTCATCTAAAAGTAGAAAACCTTCTCAGAGCTGGTGTGAGGTTAAACGACGTAAAGTACGGCAAGTGCTCGGCACGCAGGAGACGGTAACAGAAAACTCAGCCCCTTTCTCCCACCGTGCATTCCAGGCTTTCCCGGGTCGGAGCTCCTGTCCGTCCGTTTCCTTCTGCCCGGGTGCCCCCTTCACACCTGGATGTCCTGCTTTGCTTGTGCAAGGGAAGGAGGTTACACGAAAGTCGTAGACAGGCAGATACAGATTTGGGAGGGTCGCACTGTGGATACCGAACCCTGAGTGAAGGGATTTAAACTTGACTCTAAAATCCTGGAGAAGGCTGCTGGAGTCTCTGCGCAGGGGAGAGGACAAGGAGGCATGTACTAAGAGCAGCCCACGTGGCCAGACTGGCAGGCGTGAGGCCAGGACTTGAGGCAGCTCCGACACAGCGAAGGGTTCGGAACTGAAGTCAGAAGACCTGATCTGAAAGTTGCGGTCACCTGCCGCTCAGGGTGTGGCCTTGGGCACATCACTTTCATCTCTTGAGCTCAGCTTCCCACTTGTAAAACATGAGACAGATACAACCCCGACCTCCTGGTGTAGCTATAACAGTAACTAAATGATGAAAATACTTAGATGGCGTAACTACAAATGCCTCCTAAACTTTAGGCAACAAGTAATATATAAGAACGACTAAGTTTGCATCCGCAGCTACTGAAACACATTTCTATGTGCACATATATTTAAAGAAGCCTTGAGAGGCTTTCTAGACTTTGACTTTGCTTGAAATTGTTTTTGAAGCCATTTTCTGGACCCATAGTATAATGAGACATATGTTGGCTGCTGTATGAAACTTCAGAAACCATTTAGACCAGGGGTTTGTAAATAAGCACACCCGCACGTTCTGCAGAGGCTGGCAGAGGAATGTGGAGTGCATAGGAGGCACTCTGGGTCTTCTCCGCAGTTCTTTAAGCAACTCTGCCCCCCTTTGATCTGCGGGACACGCTGGGGTTCCGCACGGGAGTGCATGTGAACAAAGCATGTCATGTGGCTAAGGGTTCTGGACACAGGCAGACCCTGGCTCACATCCTGGCTCTGCCACCAAGTAACTCTATCAGCTCCTCAAATGCTCCACCCGTGAAGAGGGAATAACAACACCTTTCTTGGGACAACTAATGGGATAACATGGACAAAGTCCTTGCAGAGTGCCTGGCACACAGCAAGCTCGGGGTAAGTGACACCTACTATTGCTGGCCACATTCCTAGCCCTGAGAGACACTCCTAGCTTTCTGTCCCCTTTACTCCACCACCAAAAAAGGAGAGAGCTTCTGTGAAAGAGGACAAGGACACAAGGACACAGCTTGGCCAGGGGCTGAGGGTGGAGCTCCTGGGAGGAGAAACAGAGGTGAAACATGTCTTTCCAAATAATGAGATTTTGGGGTTCTTCCTTTTCCCCTCTCTTGCCCTCTTGGTCCTTCATTTTATCTGAGGGTGCTTCTCACTCTTGGAACTCCTGCCACAGCTATGGCAACATATCAGAGTCTCCTTCCTTTTGGGAGGAGGCGCCCAGCTCCCCGACCCCTTGAGACAAAATAAGAGCTTGAGTGGGACCCAGGTACTTGACTCTAGGTGAAGACTCTCCCTACCCCCTCCCCCATTTTACACACAGACCTGCCCATTTCTCCAGGGAGGAGAACTCCATTGTGGTTGGGGACTGACGCCCCAACTTGTAAAAGTGTGAGTCCTCTTTGGGGAGATTCTGGGGGCCCCAGTGGGGGCAGGTCCCATCAAGAAAGCCACTGAAAAGAGATTCAAAAATTCAGAGATCTCCACCCTGCTCAACTGGCAGGGCTACCACACAGGGTGCTTTGTCTCCTGAAGGTTGTCTAACTGAGCTGAATATTGAAAAGAGTAACCAGAACAGGGCTTGGTACGTACGTAATTGGAATGCGATAAATATGTGTTGAATGAATAAATGAATGAGACTGAACACCTGAAAAATAAACAAGTTTCAAATGTAGATACTATGATAGAAAATCTAAACCCAAATCCAATGCGCAAAAAGAGACTCCATTTAATATTTGTATTAACTATTATGAAAAAATTAATTGTCTTGTTAAAATACTCTATGAAAGCACCCTGCTACCAGCTAAGGTCTCCTCCATGCACCTTGACTTAGCCTGGCTCAACACCGCCCAGGGGAGAAGGATCTGTGACAGGTGACCTGGGTTCACTCCAGCTTCTGCTATTCATGAGCAAGTCACTTAACTGAGCTTTGGTTCCATTATGGGAATAGTAATGTGTGCCCTACCTACCTCAAAGGTATACTGTAAGAATCCTGAGAAAACAGCTGTGAAAGCACTTTCTAAACTATAAAGTGCAACACTCAAAGTCTCATTATAATACTTGTTGTTCTGCCCAGGTTCACTCATTCTTCCCAGCTAGAATCTTCTCCAACCCCCCTCTGCCTTTGCAAGGCTTTCCCACAGTTCAAGGTCTAGAGGCTTCGCACAGCTCTCCACTCTCCCCTTCCAACTCTGCATTTGCCGTTGCCCTGGTCATTCACATCTGTCATTTAAGTACTGTTTACACAGACAGGCAATACAGTGGGGTGTTCAATGCTGGGCAGACCGGCACTGGAACCCCACCTGGGTGGCACTTGCTCCGTGGGAGATCTTCGGCAGCTTACCTTAACATCTCTAGTCTCATCTACAAAATGGGGAAGATGATAATTTGTACAGATTTGCTGTGAGGAGCAAAGTACTCAACTCAGTGCCTTGCACACAGTTAGTACTCAAACGACTGTAGCTGTTATGATTCTTGATTTTTTAAAGAAAGTAAAGAGGTGGGGGATTCGCTATGTTGCTCAGACTGGTCTCCAACTCCTGGCCCCAAATGATCCTCCTGCCTCTGCCTCCCAAAGTGCTGGGATTACAGGTGTGAGCCACCATGCCTGGCCCTGATTGCTGAATACTGCTCCCTACCCGTTTCCTATCTCCCCAACAACTAGGTTTTTATTCTTGAAAGCAGCGTCCCTGTCCTATCCATTTTTGTCACTATCTCTGACCTTACTCTTGTTCTAGAAAAATGCTGAGTTCACAGTATTTTCTCACAATGATACTCGTTGAATTGATTAAAATGAATTGTTTTCCTCTAAACAGTGCTCAAATTTTTATTGTAGTCCTATCTCGGCCAGCTTCAGAGAGTCAATGTCCACAGGCTAAAGTAACCTCTTTTGACCCTATTATCAAATTAAAAATGTGTGAGGAATTCCCAAAGCACTCAGCCAAGCCACTCACACTACTGCACTGCCCGATCATGTTGGATATGCTACAAGAGTTAACAGCCTAAAAATATTCCACAGAAATAGATTTGATGTGGGAACCTCCACCAAATTCTGGAATACTCTCTTTCCCCCTAGGCCATAAACTTTAATCTTATAGATGCAGATGGTATCAAAGATAACACGTATGTTTGAATACAGAAAATCCTATATAACACTCTCAGGACCATATGTTAGTACTTCCTTATAGGTGACAGGTGACACAGTTCTTGTATTTTGATATGAAACTCCTGGCCTCATAAGCTTCACAAAGGATTCTACACCATAATAAGTAATATATTATGGATAGACTAGCAATTTACAAAATAAATATGATTTAAATCTATGTTTTGAGAAGAGAAACTATAAATATAACACTGTCAACAAAAAAATTCTTATTTTCATCAGTAACTATTCCCATTTGTTCTAGAAATCATGTTTACATAATCACTTCTACCATTTTTTTTTAGCTGACCTGGAGATCACAAAGTAAAAATGTTCTTTGGGAACCCACCACATTGGACTGTCCCTAGAGTAAGCAAAAGGCTGAGAAGTACCCCTCGGCACACTCCCGGGCTGTGTGGTCTTCTGTCTCTTGATGCTCAAGGCCATCTTAACCAACCATTTTGAAAGCATATCCCAAGCCTGATCTTTCAGTGGTTTCTCTAGTATCTTCTTCCACCTGGACGAGGAAAAAGGAAAGCAGCGATGGCTGCCACCTCCATGACCAATTCGCTGAATCCTGACCTCCAGCACCCTCCATTTCCTCAGTGTCCCCTCTGTCATCCTCAAAGTTCACTGCCTTCAACATGTCCTTCCCACTTCCCAAGTGCACAGCAGAAGGAGGGGAAAGCCTGCCTCGCTGGAGAACTCAATCAAGGACATGATGTTCCATTTGTATGGCAAGTGTGCCTTTTCTACTAAAGGGCAAATTCTTGATTCGAATGGCTATAACGAGTGGTGCTCAGATACAGAATTCCAAATGACCAAGTTTAGAAAACTGAAAATACAGAATTCCAACTGATTAAGCTTAGGAAACTAAAAAGAGTGCAATCCCAGAATATTCTCTTTCTGGGCCACAGCATTTCACTTGATTGTTAACCTTTTGGCTTGTAGTTCTCTTAACAGTAAACAAGTACTGGGAGTAGTGCTTGCCTCAGTGATATTCTCTCCCTTAGTGGAAAGATCCATGAGCCTTCAAGGATTGTTTGTGTAAGAAATGCTGACATTTCCCTCCTGTTTTACCTCTTTGAGTAGGTATTTGATTTCTTCCCAGTCCTTTGCAACCCACCCTTTCTCTCCCCCAAAGTAAAACAGAGAGACCCTGGTGTGAGCAGACGATATACCTTCTGCTTTCATGATGTTTTAATTTGAAAAACGATCCACACCAGGTCTGAGCAGCAGTGCTGCTACCTGAAGTCTCTGTGACGGGGCAATTCTGGCCCTTACTTCCTCTCATGTTCTGCCTCTCTGTTGCCCAGCACCCAGCCCTCACTCTACCACCTGGGGTTGTAGAGGTGCCCAGGATGGGCAAGGCTGAAGCCAAATGCCACTACCTACTCTCCGCACTGACTTTACCAGTACTCCACTCTTGAAGGCAAAGTTCTCAATGGATTAGGATTTCACTTTTGACTCATCCTTCCTGTATAGTATTTGTACCAACACGACAAACGGAAAGGGTGGCAACGTCTGCGGCTACCCACCCATCCACAGTGAAACTACGCTTGTCAGAAGGTCTCGGAGACGCTGCTTTGGCTCTGCTAGTCCCCGAGGTGAGCTGGGAACCAGGATGGCAAAAGGAAAGCATGCCTATTCCCCCTGCCCCAAAATGCTGGTGTGAAAGGAACACAAAGCCAGAAAAACAAGGAGTTGCTCAATGATAATGAGCACTATCAAGAAGTAGTTAGGCAGACAATCACACTTTTATTTTCCTTACACTTTTTGACTGTAGATTTAATTTAATTTTGTCATGGCAGGATTAGCAACCAGGCCACAGAGGTGAAGGGACATTATAATAAGACAGCACATTAATCCTCTATCCCACCCAAGGCAGAAGCAAAACCAAACAAATAGCAGCTTCCTGGAAATTGAATTTCTGTTATCCAGATGTCAAAGATGTAATACCCCAATTACACAAACTATTGCCAGTGAAGCATGCCAGCGAATATGCAATGTAAATGGGGTGAGCGGAGCGACAAAACTGCCCAGTCAGCATCTGGCTCTGTGAGTGAGTGATAATTAGCACTGTGTGTAGACACTAATAAACATTTATGTCTGAAATTACAACTTTTAGCAATGTTAATAAGGGATATATTGGCGATCTGTAAAATAAAAGGTCTTGAAAAGAATGTCATACATTAAGCAATGGCAGACATTTCCCGTTCTTGCACAATCTTTTTTTTTTTTTTTCCTTTTCCCTAATTGCAAATGGCCACGCTGTTTTTGCTGAGAAATTAATTGACATAGGAACCTACCTAAAAAAATGGGTTGCGTCTCTTTGGCTTCCCCATTAACATCGTTGCTGAATTCTGAGACCTTATATACCTCATGGTGATAATCTGGCATGAGAAAACAACGAAAAATTAGAATTCTAATGACCTCAAGTTAGGAATAAGCAATAAAGACTAGAATCTCATCCTCTATAGTATGTATAATCTATAATTTACAAATTTACTTTTTGAGAACTCAGTTATTCACAGAATTTGTAGTCAATAATCCCTAAAACTTCGCATACTCTGAAGTACACCAACTTGAAGTACTACTTTGACTTTTAAAAACAGCTTTGTTTGATCACACAGTTTTCACGGTAAATTGTGCCCACAGATGCCAATTATTCAACCCTGTTCTTTGAGATGGCAGGTATGTCTGTAGGGAAAAGAAAAATACTGCCCAATCATAGACTAGAGGAGGCTTCCAAATTTATCTCCGCAACCCATTTTCATGAGCGTATCAATAATATGCATTAGAGTTAGCCAGCACTCTAGTTATCTCAGTTTACCCAGAAAAATCTCAGCCTTTAAGCAGTTTAAAGGTAAGCATACATGAAAAATACTAATTTGTTATTTCAAATATGGTATAATTTGGACAGGAAAGCAAGATTTTCATCTTTCACACAAGTGACTCTTTTGCATTCAGCCACTGCATTTTATTTAATATGCAACAGTTTATTTTCTAAAAATTTACCTGCATAACAGAAAGAAGAATCAGAGCCATAATTTAAAAAAAAAAAAGGAAAGGAAAAACTTGCTATGTCAGTCAAAGTTTAAAATACAATGGTTTATCAGCTTCTCTACGGAAGCAACTGTGTTTTGACAATTTTCTGTTTCTGAAAACTAGGATCACCTAGGTATGAAACCAGAGGTTCCTTCTTAACAGCTATTCCCTTCTTTTGGCCTTAGACCTCACAGGGCAATGTCAACAGAACTACTCTCACTTTTCAGATAAAGTAATAAGTTCTCTGAGGTCATAAATAAGAAAGCAACCTACATTCCTGAATGAATCAGATAGCACCAACATGGCAGTCACCCAGGGAAACACTTTCAAAGTACAAGTAACTTGAGTGATCAACGTGGGTGTGCAAAAAAATTTACACAGAAAGAGGAAAGAGCCAAATATCTTGAATATGTAAAACCATTTCAGGCCTCTTTGATTAAACAGTATCCAAACTAAATTATAGGAAGCAGATAAGCATAGACCTTCAAAATGTCCAGAATCAAACCGTCAGACCACCAAATCCACATGGCAGCTTAGCTTAGTTTGAAGAACTCGATTACGTGCAATTGCCCTCTAATTTTCACCCGTTTACATGTGACTTCTGCAGGTTGTTGAAACAGTGGTGGTGTTCTCTACTCTGATGCCAATGCCAGATAAAACGGGAAAAGTGGACAGGTTCTCTGGTTTGGCTTTGACCTCAAATTGACTCACAGACGACAAACAGAGTGGGTCTAAACTCAGTAGGAGGACTTGTGACACTACCATGAAAAAAAGTCACCTGCCTCTAATTTAAGGTGACACAATGCATTTTGACATATTTGCACGACTGTTCTTACTACCTTGAGTTCTCATTTTTTAAAAAGTCAAATCTGGAAGATACAGAACAAGTAACTGAACACAGACAAGACTGTATTCAACTTTCCCCTCCCCTGGCAAAATAAAAGCCCAAAGAGTGTGGCGTACACCTGTTAAATCGTCACCAACTAGCTGGATTTTTTTTTTTTTTTTAATGGTACTTGTCTGACTGCCGTGTGATCTAGCCTAAAACCCCTTTCTAACCCAAACCAGCCAGCCAGAAAAGATGTTGGATGTCAACAATCCCGCTTTGGGCTTGGACACCTAATGAGCCTCTTTTTCCTTCTTAAAAAGAACAACAACGATTATCTCTTTTTCGCTTCTCTCTGGGGGAAAAAAAAATCAAAACAAAAACAACAAATCATTGGTGCGATGGTTCACGCTCGGCCTGACGGCCAGGCGGTGCGCGGCCATCCCAGCCCGGCCCGGTGGCACCCCAAGGAGGGCTCGGGCCCCCAGCTGTCATTGTTTGCTAATTTCCTGAGGTGCCCTCCGACTTGTTTACGTTAAATAACAGCCTGCCTCCCCCCGCACAACTTTCCCCGCCTCTGCCCGGGGACACCGGGGTCCGGGAGGGCGCGCCCCCCGGCGTGGCCCCCCAGGAGCGGCCGGGGAGCGGGGCCGAGGGCGCGGCGCCCGCTCTTTCCTCCCGCCGCCCCCGCCGGCCGCTTACCTCGGCTCACCAGTTTGAAGCTCTGGGATTTCCTGCTCCTTTTCCTCTCGGAGAACTCCATGGTGCGGGAAGGCGGCGGCGGCGGCGGGGGCTGCGGCGGCGGGGCTGAGGCGGCGGTGGCGCGGGCTCGTGTCACCGCCGCGGAGCCGCCGGGACCAAGGTCCGCGTCTCGCCTGAGCGGGGGGAGGCCGCGGGACGGGAGGAACCACCGCGAGCCGCTCGGGCGCTGCAGGCGCGGGGCCCGGCGGTGCGGGCTCCCGGGCGAAGTTGCCCCCGCGCGGCGCCGCCCCCCCGGAACCCTAGGCTCCCCCCCGGGCTCCGCTCATGCCGGCTGGCTCCTTCCCAGCGCCGCCCGCCGCAGCCCAACTTTCCGTTGGGAGCGGGCGGGGGCGCGGCGGCGGCGGCGGTGGGGTCGGGGCTGCCGGCGCCCTGGGCGCTCGCCGCGGCCCGCCTGGGCTCAGCCTGCGGACGCGGCGCGGCGGCGGCCCGGGGGACGCGGCAGCCGGCGGGCGGGCGGGCCGAGGGGAGGGCGGCGGCGGTGGTGGCGG
>CAUYSK010069331.1:0-19698 GCA_963575035.1 Avahi laniger
TAATTTCTTTCTATTTTTGGTAGAGATGGGGTCTCGCTCTTGCTCAGGCTGGTCTCGAACTCCTGAGCTCAGAACGATCCGCCCACCTCGGCCTCCCAGAGTGCTAGGATTACAGGCGTGAGCCACCGCGCCCGGCCAGTAAAACAATGTTTATACTACAGTGATTTTCTGGATTTAATTTGAGTTCTATGAGGGACAATTGTGTTTATACTTTTCAGTTGTTTTATTATTATTATTATTATTTTTTTGAGACAGTGTCTCGCTCTGTTGCCCGGGCTAGAGTGCCGTGGCGTCAGCCTAGCTCACAGCAACCTCACACTCCTGGGCTCAAGCGATCCTCCTGCCTCAGCCTCCCAAGGAGCTGGGACTACAGGCACACGCCACCATGCCTGGCTAATTTTTTCTGTATATATATTTTTAGTTGTCCAGCTAATTTCTTTCTATTTTTAGTAGAGATGGGGGTCTCGCTCTTGCTCAGGCTGGTCTCGAACTCCTGAGCTCAAACGATCCTCCCACCTCGGCCTCCCAGAATACTAGGATTACAGGCGTGAGCCGCCGTGCCCAGCCTACTTTTCAGTTTTAATTCCATTTGTCTATTTTTGCTATTGTTGTCTGTGCTTTTGAGGTTTATTTTAAAAATCCTTGCCTAGCTCAATGTCATAAAACATTTCCCCTATGTTTTCTTCTAGTAGTTTCATAGTTTCGGGTTTTGTATTTAAGTCTTTAATCCATTCTGAGTTGATTTTTTTCTATATGGTGAGAGACAGTGATCTAGGTTCATTCTTCTGCCTGTGGATATCCAGTTTTCCCAGCACTATTTATTGAAGAGACTGTCTTTTACCCAATGTGTGTTCTTGGCACCTTTGTCAAAAATCAGTTGGCCGTAGATTCATGAGTTTATTTCTGTGCACTCTATTCTGTTCCATTGGTCTATGTCTCTCTCCCCCTCTCTCTCTTTCTCTCTCTCTCTCTCTCTCTCTCTCTCTTTGAGACAGAGTCTCACTCTGTTGCCCAGGTTAGAGTGCTGTGGCGTCATCACAGCTCACAGCAACCTCAAACTCCTAGGCTCAAACAATTCTCTTGCCTAAGCCTCCTGAGTAGCTGGGACTACAGGCACTTGCCACTATGCCCAGCTAATTTTTTCTGTTTTTTAGTAGAGACGGAGTCTTGCTTTTGCTCAGGCTGGTCTCGAACTCCTGAGCTCAAGCGATCCTCCCGCCTTGGTCTCCTAGGGTGCTAGGATTACAGGCATGAACCACCGTGCCCCGCCTATGTGCCTGTTTTTATTCCAACACCATGCTGTTTTGGTTACTATAGCCTTGTAGTATGTTTTAAAGTCAGGTAGTGCGATGTCTCCAGCTTTGTTCTTTTTGCTCAGGATGGCCTTGGCTATTCAGGTCTTCTGTGGTTCCATATGAATTTTAGGATTTGTTTTTCTATTTCTGTAAAGAATGTCATTGATATTTTGATAGAGATTGCATTAAATCTGAAGATCTCTTTGGGTAGTTGGGCCATTTTAATAATATTAATTCTTCCAATTCATGAACATGGGATATCTTTCCATTTGTTTGTGTCTTCTTCAATTTCTTTCATAAATGTTTTATAGTTTTCAGTATAGAGATTTTTTTCTCCTTCTTAGTTAAGTTTATTCCTACATATCTTATTTTTTGTAGTGATTATAAATGGAATTGTTTTCTTCTTCTTCTTTTTGCTTTTTAGAGATAGAGTCTCACTATGTTGCCTACGCCAGCTTTGAACTCCTGGGCTCAAGCGATCCTCCTGCCTCAGCCTCCCAAGTAGCTGGGACTACAGGCACTGACCAGCTTGGGAATTGTTTTCTTGATTTCTTTTTCAGATAGTTCACTATTAGTGTATAGAAACGCCACTAATTTTTGTTCGTTGATTTTGTATCCTATGACTTTACTGAGTTTGTTTGTTATTATTGAGTTCTAACAGTTTTTGGGTGAATTCTTTAGGATTCTGTCTATATAAGATCGTGTCATCTGCAAACAAGGACAATTGGACTTCCTCCTTTCCAATTTGGATGGTTTTTATTTCTTTCTCTTGCCTAATTGCTCTGGCTAGGACTTCCAGTATTATGCTGAATAGAAGTGGTAAAAGTGGGCATCCTTGCCTTGTTCCTGAGCTTATAGGAAAAGCCTTCAGTTTTTCCCCATGCAGTATGATGTTAGCTGTGGGTGTGTCATATATGGCCTTCATTGTGTTGTTGGTACATAACTTCTGTGTCTAATTTGTTGGTTTTTATCATGAAGGGATGTTGAATTTTGTCAAATGCTTTTTCTGCATCTATTGAAATGATCATTTCGATTTTGTTTTTTTTTTTAAGTTCTCTCACGAGGTTGCATTCTTTTTGTTCATGTGATGTATAACATTTATTGATTCGTGTATGTTGAACCATCCCTACATCCCTGAGATGATGCCTACTTGATCATAGAGGATGATGTTTTTAATGTGTTGTTGAATTTGGTTTGCTAGTATCTCATTGAGAATTTTTGCATCTATGTTTGTTAGGGATATTGGTCTATAGTTTTCTTTTTTTGTTGTGTCCTTGTCTGGTTTAGGAATCATGGTATTGCTGGCCTTGTAAAATGGGTTTGGAAGTATTCCTTCCTCTTAAATTTTCTGGAATAGTTTGAGGAGAATTAGTAGAAATTGTTCTTTAAATGTTTGGTAGAAGTCAGCAGTGAAGCCGTCAGGACCTAGGCTTTTTCTTGATGAAAGATTTTTATTACTGATTCAATTTCCTCACTCACTACTGGTCCGTTCAGATTTTCTATTTCTTCATAATTTAATCTTGGTAGGTTGTATGTGTCCAGGAATTTATCCATTTCTTGCATGTTCTCAAATTCATTGACATATAGTTGTTCATAATAGTGTCTTATGATGCTTTGTATTTCTGTGATGTCAGTTGTGATGTCTTCTTTTTAATCTCTGATTTAGTTTATTTGGGTCTTTTCTCTTTTTTTCTTAGTCTAGCTAAAGGTTTGTCAATTTTGTATTATCTTTTCAAAAAACCAACTGTTTGTTTTGTTGATCTTTTGAATTTTTTTAGGCTGTACTTTGTTTATGCTCTGAGTTTTATGATTTTCTTCTACCAATTTTGGACTTAGCTTGTTCTTGCTTTTCTAGTTCTTGAGGCGCATGGTTAGGGTGTTTATTGGAAATCTTTCTTCTTTTTTGATGTAGGCTCACATTGGTATGGACTTCCTTCTTAGAACTACTTTTGCTGTGTCCCATAGGTTTGGGTATAATGTGTTTCCATTCTCATTTGTCTCAAGGAACTTTTAAATTTCCCTTTTAGGCCGGGCGCAGTGGCTCACGCCTGTAATCCCAGCTCTCTGGGAGGCCGAAGTGGGCGGATTGTTTGAGCTCAGGAGTTCGAAACCAGCCTGAGCAAGAGCGAGACCCCGTCTCTACTAAAATTAGAAAGAAATCAATTGGACAACTAGAAATATATAGAAAAAATTAGCCGGGCATGGTGGTGCATGCCTGTAGTCCCAGCTACCTGGGAGGCTGAGGCAGGAGGATCACTTGAGCCCAGGAGTTTGAGGTTGCTGTGAGCTAGGATGATACCACGGCACTCTAGCCCAGGCAAGAGAGTAAGACTCTGTCTCAAAAAAAAAAAAAATTCCTTTTTAACGTCTTCGCTGCCCCATTGGTTATTAAGAATCGTGTTGTTTTGTGGCCCAGAGAATGTACCATGTGCTGATGAGAAAAATGTGTATTCTGCCGCTGTTGGATGGAATGTTCTATAAATGTCTATTAGGTCCCTTTGGTCTATGGTGCAGTTTAAGTGCAATGTTCTTTTGTTGATTTTCTGTCTAGAGGATCTTTCCATTATTGAAAGTGAGGTATTAGAGTCCACTACTATTATTGTATTGCAGTCTATCTCTCCCTATAGATCTAATAATCATTGTTTTATATACTTGGGTACTCCAGTGTTGGATGCATATATAATTGTTATATCTTCTTGCTGAAACAATCCGTTTTTCACTATATAATTACTGCTTTGTCTCTTTTTTTACAATTTTTGACTTAAAGTCTATTTCATCTGATACGAATATAGCTACTCCTGCTCACTTTTGGTGTCAGTTCACATGGAATAATTTTTTCCACTTCTTCATTTGCAGTCTGTGTTTGTCTTGAACAGTGAGATGCATCTCTTCTAAACCACACATACTTAGGCCTTGCTTTTCTATCCATTCTGACACTCTCTATCTTTTAATGGGAGAATTTAATCCATTTATACTCAAGATTATTACTGATAGATAAGGACTTACTCCTGGCTATTTCATTAATTGTTTTCTAGTTATTTTGTAGATCATTTGTTGCATTCTTTCTCTCTTGTTTACCTCTGTGGTTTGGTGGTTTTCTGTAATGCTATGCTTTGTTTCCTTTTTCTTTCTTATTTGTGTATCTACTGTAATTTCTCTCTTTTTTTGTGTGGTTACCATGAGACTAACATAAAGAACCTTGTAGTTATAATAGACTATTTTAAGCTGATAATGACTTCACTTCTTGGTTGCATAAAAACACTCTGGACTTTTTTCCATCTCCTGCACAATTTTTATTTTGGTTGCCTTAATTTATATCTTTATCTTTCATATGTTTCTTAGCCACTAATTGCAGCTATTGATGTTTTTGACCTTTTTGACTTTAAACCTTCATACTAGAGCATCGAAGGATTTACATAGCACATTACAGCACTGGGGTATTCTGAGTATGGTTATGGATTTATCTATACTGGTGAGTTTTATACTTTCACATATTTTCAGGATATTAATTACCATCCTTTAGTTTCCTGTCGTAGCACTTCTTTAAGCATTTCTTTTAAGGCTGGTTTATGGTAATGAATTCCCTCAGTTTTTGTTTATCTGGGTAGGTCTTTATTTCTCCTTCATTTCTGAAGGATGGCTTTGCCAATGTAGTATTCTTGGCTGACAGGTCTGTTTCTTTCTTTCTTTTGCACTCAGAATATGTCATCCCATTCTCTCTTGACCTGCAAGGCTTCTGCTGAGAAATTCGCTGATAGTCTAAAGAAATTCTCTTATATGTGATTTGACATTTTTCTCTTGCAGCTTTTAGGATTCTGTCTTTGACCTTTGATAGTTTAATTATAGTGTGCCTAGGAGAGGATTTTTTTTTTGAGTTGAATCTTACCAGAAACTTTTGAGATCCCTGGGTCTGGATGTCCATATCTCTACCAAGATTTGGGGACTTTTCAGTTATTATTTGGGTAAATAGGTTTTACAGTCATTTTCCCATTTCTTCTTTCTCTAGCACTCCTAAAATGGAAATGTTTGTTTGCTTAATGGTGCCCCATAACTCCCATAGGCATTCTTCATTCTTTTTTAGTGTTATTTCTTTTTGCCCTCTGACTTGGTAATTTAAAAAAACCTGTCTTCAAGTTCAGAAATTTTTTCTTATGTGTGGCCTAGTCTGTCATTGAAGCTCTCAACTGTATTTTTTATTTTATTCATTGAATTCTTCAGCTCCAAGATTTCTGTTTGGTTGTTTTTTATATCTATCTCCTGTTGAATTTCTCATTGAGATCATGAATTACCTTCCTGATTTAATTGAATTGTTTGTTTGTATTCTCTTGTATCTTGCTGGGTTTCTTTAAGATCATTATTTTGAATTCTTTTTCAGGCATTTAAAAAATATCCTTTTCTTTGGGATCTGTTACTGGAAATTCATTGTGTTCCTTGGGGTGTCATGTTTTCTTCCTTTTTCACATTTCTTGTGTACCTACATTGACGTAAAAATATGGAACACTTCATAAATTCACATGTCATCCTTGCGCAGGGGCCATGCTAATCTCTGTTTCATTCCAATTTTGGTATATGTGTTGCCAAAGTGAGCACTTCTTGGCTTTATTTTATCAAGTGAAGTACAACTACTGCCACAACTTGATAAGTGGGGTCCACATTTTTTTGTAGAGACAGGATCTCACTGTGTTGCCCAGGATGGCCTTAAACTCTTGGGCTCAAGTGATTCTCCTGCCTCAGGCTCCCAAGTAATTGGGACTACAGACATGCATCATTGCACCTGACTCCAAAAATTTTAATCACCAAAATGGGGGTGTATAATTTGGAGATGAATGCAATGACCAGGGCCTTTGCAATCCAAAGCCACGAGTTCCTGGCTTAAATGTCCATGGAATTCCCACTCTAGTGGGGACTTGTGGAGTCTTACCAACTGTTGGCACCTGTCCATTGTCCTAGTGTAGGCAGAAGAGGCTGGATGAACCTTAGGGATCAGGGGACTTCCTCTTTGCTTTCCCAGTCCCATCAAGGTCACAGGCCACTTCCCCATTTGTCTGTCCTATGTTGTTAAAGCCCTTTAAATGTTTGGAACCATATTTAACACAGTAGGGATTCCTGAAGCTTCTTCATAACTATTCAGTTATGCTATATTGCCTGATAGCAATATATGTTTCCTTGTTTCTTATCTTGTGAGTTAGCAACCAGGACATTGCAGCAATCAAAGGAAAACATCCAATTTTCCATTTCCTCCCATCCAAAAACATTTTTATGGACAGGGTATATTTAGGAAACAGGACTACTGTTTAGATGTTTGCTAATAGCCTAATTAGTTTTATATGGTTATTTATATTTTAATTCTACTTATTAGAGTGTAAAATCAAAACTTCTATGATTCGATTGATTAATTTTTCTCTTTTCCCACTTGAGTATTTAGACATTGCCTTTGTGCATGGGAAAAAAATGTTGGTTTTGTTTGCAGAAGATCAATTTCTTTAATTTATTTAAAATATCTAAACAAGTAAACCATGTATACAGGAGGGTGGATCCACATTGTACAGAGACTGAAGTTTATACAATATCGTGTCCCTCTTTAAGAAAAATAATTCAAAATTAGTTGCAAACATGTATATTTACTTAGAAAAAGAAAAGAAATCACAACAAATTACAAATTTTAAAAACCTGACAAATATAACAAAAGCCAGCAAAATGTTATTATTGTTGCTGCTATTATATTTGGAAGTGATCTAACTGTATTATCTTCTTTCCCTACCCTTTTGCTGCATAATCTTTGACCACATCTTCATATGACAATGATTTTGTAACATAACTCTCTCTAGAGGGAATAGAAAGATAAGGCCATCTTTCTTCTGCTCTGGTTGATTGGAATGTTGCTGTTGGTAGTGTAGCACAATCTCTTTCCATTCCACATACAACTGCCTCAGAAACTTCCTCTGCAGTTTCTTGCTTAGGAGAGCTCCCTGCCCCAGGACCAGCTCTTTGGGAGTGGCCTGTGCTGTGGTGCATCAGCTCACCCAGGGCTCAGTGTGCCCATCTCCTTCTGTGTGGCTGCTGGGTCGCTGTCCTTGCAGCAGCTGGCCTTCCCTGGCCAGATCCTTGGTGTCCCCAGTTCTTTCCATCCCAGGAATATCCTAATGACCTTGAAGCCTGGTTGCAGCCTCCCCTACCCCACTCATCCTCAACCAAGCGGGGAGTGGTACAGTGTCTTATGGTTCCTTCTCCCAGAGGTCAGAGAAGTCAAGCTACGTGATGAGGTCTACCAGCCCTGGTACTAACACTGACCAGGATGTGAGGTGGCCTAGACCTCTGGCACCCTGCTAGGGTAGCTGCTTCCTCCTCAACTGTGTGGAGAGAGTTTGGAGAAACGCTAACTTTGAGAGTTTCTCTTAAGGTGCCAGTACTTTTATAGCATCAGAGTTTGTGGCTTACATTTTAAAATGTTTTCCTCCTGGGAGTTTTTGAAAGCAATCAAAATAAGAGTTGCATCAGCTGTGAGAGCTTCAGCATCCTCATTTGTTCACTTCCTCCAGAAGTAGGCGAAGGCATCTATCAAAGGAAACTCCTCCCCTTTAATATTGTTACAGTCACACTGACACACACACACACACACACACACACACACACACACACACACACACACAGAAAAAGAAGCCTTTCCCTCACCTAGCAGAAGAATCTTACTGAACACCCCGGCATGCCGGAGACTGTCAAGGATGCCTCCTTAAGGACATAAGTCCCTCCCCTGTGACTGTGCCCAGCCTGAGGGTCTTCTATGGGTACAGTTTCAGGGTGTCCCCTGGATACAGAGTTCATCAAATTGGGAACCCCTGGGTGAAGACTGACCGGTGGAAGCGTGGTCTTTATTGGAACAGACGGAGGGCAAGCTGGGACTTGGCGCTGAGGTTTTAACCTCATGCTGGCACCTGTAGCTTCTCCCGCCATCCTGCAGCCTTAGTCCCATTTATGTGTTTTCTGGGGTTCTTCTGGTTCTTCAGAGGGGAGGAAAGAAAGACAGACAGGACCAGCCTCGAGGAGCTCGGTAGAGGTCGGGCTGATAGGGGCCCCAGACAGGCCGAGTCGTCGTGACTCATTGCTTCCCTCCCAGGACAAAACTCAGATGGTGCAGATGCCCTGGACTTCCCCTGGAGCCAGACTCTTCCCCAGGAGCCCATTCTCCTGGGGGTGGCTCTCCTGCGAGATCCTGTTCCACTTCTCCAGCTACTTGCATGTATTTTCCCTAGAGACCACAGAATGTAAAACAGCCTCGGTCCCTGCTAGGGGTGACTTGGTAGTGTGCACAGCCATAAGACCACAGAAAACAGGCAGAACCAGATCTCCAGCTATAGCTACACCTTAACTGCAAACAGATCCCTGGGTCCACGAAGAAGGGCTACTCAGCTGGCTCTGTCTCAGGCAGAAAGCACTGGCCCTCAGGCATAGTTATTCTGGCCTCCAACTCAAAGTACAGAGAACACATCCGATGGTGTTACAAACAGATTTTCCAAGACTTCAATCTGGCAGAAAAGACACCTCACCTAGGATGTACCCAGAGTTTCCCATCACTCTCCCAGACGGAAAAGGCCCGCAGCATGCCCTGCACGTGGATGAAAACAGACCCTCTCCAAGGTCTGTCATCATGACATTTTAGAGCACTGAGGACAAAGGGAAGAGTCAACAATCTTCCAGAGGGAGTTTACTATAGAGTCAGGAATCAGCATGGCCGTTTTGTATTTTTTTAACGAGATAGTCAAGTGCTGCCACAAGAGGAGAGCCTCAGGAGAGGCTCAGGAAAAATCCAAGTGTATCATCCTCACGGGTCCTGGAGATGGCAGGTGAGACGTGCCACACAGGACCACAGGCGGAAGGCTGAGGTGAGAGGAGGATTTAGGCTTTATCGGGGTTTCCACGGGCAAGGCAAGGCAGGGTGAGATGAACATTCAGGCCTGGCTAGTTTGAATGATTTCAGGAAGTTTAGGGCTCTGGGGTGGTCCCTAGTTGTCTGGCACCTGGCTCTGGGATGGTTAAGGCAGAGAAATGTTGCTTCCTGGGGTGTGTGCCAGATAGACAAGGAGGCTCTGGACTGGTTAGTTTGCATAGCAAAGGCTCGCTACTGGCTGGGGCTGTCACTAGGTAAGGATTAGCTAGCCCTGGGAGGGGCAATCTCTCTCCAGCCAAAAAGGTTTTCTTGTTTTTGTTTTTTGAGGTTTTTAAAAGATGTCAAAACATCATAATATACAGATAATTTATATATATATATATACACATACACACAAGCAAATACACACAAATAAAGCGGCAACACCTGGAACAAGGAGCAATTCCTTCCAAATGCTGGAGTAAAATAATTTCCAACCTAGAATTCTATATGCAGCCAAATTATCAATGGCATCAATAATAGACATAATAGAAACATTGTCCTGCATGCAAGTTCTCAAAAATGTATCTCCCACACACTCTTGGGGAGCTGCTGGGGCAAACAAGCACGAGGAAGACAAGGGCTGCAGGGATAGCAGCTCCAACCAGGGAGAGAGGTGAAGCAGACCTCAGGAGGCGGATTCCGCCTGCCTGCAGGTCCCGGGCTTGAGGGCAGCCAGTCTGGATGAGAAAAGTGTGGCATCAGGCGGTGGCTCACGCCTGTAATCCTAGCACTCTGGAAGGCCGAGGCGGGTGGATTGTTTGAGCTCAGGAGTTCGAGACCAGCCTGAGCAAGAGCGAGACTCTGTCTCTACTAAAAAAAATAGAAAGAAATTAATTGGACAGCTAAAAATATATAGAAAAATTAGCCGGGCATGGTGGCACGTGCCTGTAGTCCCAGCTACCCGGGAGGCTGAGGCAGGAGGATCGCTTGAGCCCAGGAGTTTGAGGTTGCTTGGAGCTAGGCTGACGCCACGGCACTGTAGCCCAGGCAATAGTGTGAGACTCTTTCTAAAAAAAAAAAAAAAAAAAAAAAAAAGAAAGAAACAGATATGTGCGGTTCCTGGTCCCCATCCCAGCCCTGTCAGATGCGTGACTGGGACCCCTGTTTCCCAGAAGTTGCTCGTGACCTTGCCCACTGGCTTCCCCAGAAGGGAACTGTCAGGAAAGCAGAGGCCAGACCACAACCCAGAAACTCTGTCCAGCTTCCTTTCCCCGTGCACCTTGACCCTAGAGCCAGGGGCTGGCCCTGTCCTAACTCACCCCTTGGGTTTTCTATTCATCACCTTTCCCATGCATTTCTACAAAGTGAGCGCTTCCCTGTCTCCCTGTCTAAACTTGCAACCCTCCCACTGCCTGTCATTCTGGACTCTGGAGCTAGAACAGTGAAGAAATCCGACAAAGATGCTATTTCCTTCTTAACACTGACAACAAAGGTAGTAGAGGTGCAAGTGTGTCTGGAGAATTTATCTGTTCAGTCAACTGGCATGGGAGTGCTGACAATGGGCCAGGCACTTTCCAGCCCCCTGCTCCTGTGGCACCCACGTTTCAGTGGAGGACACAAAAGTGAACACACCTCTAGAACCTGTATCATTCAAATCAGTGATAGGTGCCTGGAAGGGAGGCAGAGCCAGGGTGTAGAGCAGCGCAGCGCAGCGAGGGAAGCAGGGACAGTGGGGACAGCTGCTGTTCAAGGTGCAGTGGGTGGAGTGGGCTCTGAGGACATTTCAGTAATTGATTCTGATTTCCTTTGCAGCTTAATATATTATCACTTTTTGTAAATTTCTCATTGGAACTAGACAACATGTATTCTCTGTAGTGTACACAGTTTGATACATCATTAGAAAGCCACAGTCATGGATTATAGTTTTAGCCAGCTTGTTTCCTTCTCTTGGTTTTGCCCCAAGAATAAGATTGTTATATTTCTGATTTCTGCACATTTCTTCTTCACATGTTTCCAGCAAATTGTGCTTTCTCTACTCTAATGAAATGCCACTCAGTTCATAAAGATTCATTACAGTTATCTATTTATGGTAAAGTGGTCTCCTTGTTGACATAAAATTATGCTTTTTCAATACCATTTAATGTTCTTTGAGTTTTCCTTTGTCAGACACTATTATTGCTTTTTCCATTAATTTACGGCTATTCACCAAACCGAAGGAGGTTGCTGAGAGCAGACAGTTCTCTGAAGAGTTCAGACAATTGTTCAATTAACTGGCACTTCTGAGGGACAATCCAGTGACCCTTTACTTGGAATGGGAGGTCCATAGGGTATAGGTAGGCTGAAGGGGTGTCTTCAGTAACTGGTTCACTTGTAATCATTTCCATTTTAGAAATAAGTGATTATGTGAAAGGGAACATTCTGGAACCTGTGCCAAGATGCTTGATGACAAAGTCTAGCAAACCCAGGCGCATGGAGCAACAGCAGTGCAAAGAATGGTGGTGAGCAGTAACTCCGAGTAGATGTGAGAAAGTCAAGCATCTGTAGAGCTGCTATTTCAAAATGGAACATGAAAGTCTGAAACTGTGAGGGTACAGAAATAATAATTCAAAGAATAAAATCAGAGATGGGGAAAGGAAGTGGGAGGAACTTTAAGTGAGCTGATTTCCTTATCTTTCAAGAAAAATCAATCTTATCAATAGATTGCCCAATGTTGCCTAATGTTGATCAGTCAAGATTTGAATTAGGTGGGTGCGGCGGCTCACACCTGTAATTCTAGCACTCTGGGAGGCCGAGGCGGGAGGATCGCTTGAGCTCAGGAGTCTGAGGTTGCAGTGAGCTACCATGACGCCACTGCACTCTACCCAGGGCGACAGAGCAAGACTCTATCTCAAAAAAAAAAAGATTTGAATTATTATTTAAAACGTATAAGTAAAACCACTAGAAGATATAAGGTAATAATGTAAACAAAAAAGCCAGAGGAACAAGGGCTGGGAAGGAGGGGAGATGGCAAGGATGAATGTGCTCATTTCCTCATCTTCTACAGCAGAGTTTGGCCTATTTGGCCTCAAATCCATTCCTCATGTCCATTTCCACATGTAAGGAGCTTCAGAGTTACCACTCCATCCTAACAACAAATGAAGAGGAGCTGAACAAACTGAAAAATCAACAACTCTTTTAAGCCCATTAAGAGAAGCCCGAACCATTGCTCTTGACATTGGAAAGACAGGCGGGCAGACAGAGAACCCCAACCTACTGGGGCAGAACCCTCCATGGAAACCGCTGCTGGAGCAAGGGAACCTGAACTTTAATTGGCAAATTGCTGAAGGCTGTGTATGGACATAGCTGGGACTTAAAAACCTCCTGGGGTAGGGGGAGACAGTCAGGGGGAGGGCGCCATGCTTTGGTAAGTTTTATTCCCAGGAGCTCTACCAGGTTCTCACAGTAAATACTGCAGAAACATTTCCTTGTACTTCTGGCAGGGGGAGGGAAAAATGAACCATTCTGGAATCATTACATCTAATTTCTCACGAGCAATACAAGCAAGACAGTAGAGTGAAATATTTAAAGTTTTGAGAGAAAAGTTCCAACAACCTAAAATTCTGTACCCCACGAAATTATTCTTCAAGAGTGAAGGAGAAATACTTTCTCAGACAAACAATGAGGGAATTTGTTGCCAATAGACCTGCATTGCAGGAAATGTTAAAAGAAGTTCTTTAGAGAGAAGGAAAGTGACATAGGTTGGAAACTCGGATCTCCATAAAGAAAGGAAGAACATTAAAGAAAGAATAAGTGAAAGTAAAATTAAAAACTATTATTTTTCTTATTATTAATTGATCTAACAGATAAAAAAGTTTGTTAGAAATAATAATTATAATACAATAATGCATTTATTTATGTATGCTTATATATAATCACATATATATGCTTATGTATGCTTATATATAGGTAGAATGAATGACAGCAATGATACAAGGCATGAGAGGAATTAGTATTATTTTGTCATTATAAGATACCCACTCTACCTGTGAAGTGGTACAGTGCCATTTCAAAGTGGCCTCGGATTAGCTGTAAATGTAAAATTAACATGTAATGAATGTATAGCAAACTCTAGGGCAACTGCTTAGAAAATGAAAAAAAAGTATAACTGATATGCTAAGAAAGGAGAGAAAATAGAATCATATAAAATGCTCAATTAAAACCGCAAAAGACAGAAAAAGAGTGGAAAACAAAAATAGGAGCAAAGGCAAAAAATAGAAAACAGTGCCAAATATGGTAGATATTAATCCAACTATATCAATAATCACTTTAAACATGAATAGTCTAAATACATCAATTAAAAGGAATTGTCAGAGTGGGTCAAAAAACATGACCCAACTATGTGTTGTCTATAAGAAACTCACTTTAAATATACAGACACATATAGATTAAAAGTAAATGGATGGAGAAAGATATACTATGCTAACACTAATGAGAAGAAGGCAGGAGTAGCTATATTAATTTCAGGCAGAGTAGACTTCAAAGCAAAGGAGAATTATCAGGGATATAGAAGGGCATTACATAATGATAAAGAAGTCAGTTCTTTGGAAGACATAATAATCCTTAATGCATAATCACCTAATAACAGAGTGTTAAAATATGTGAGGCAACAACTGATAGAACTACAAGGAAAGCTACAAGGAAATCATTATCATAATTGGAGACTTCAACACCTGTCTATCAGAAATGGACAGATCCAGCAGGCAGAAAATCAGGAATGACATAGTTGAACTCAACAACACCATCAATCAAATGGATATAATTGACATCAATAGACTATTAATACTGCATCCAATAATAGCAGAACATACATTCTTCTTAAGCTCATGTGGAACATTCACCAAGATAGACCACATTCTGGGCCATAAAGCACACCTTAACAAATCTAAAAGAACAGAATCATACAATGTCTTCTCTCAGACCACAGTGGAATTAAACTAGAAATCAATAACAGAAAGATAACTGGAAGATCCCCAAATACTTGACGATTAAACACCATGCTTCTGAATAACACATGGTCAAATAAATCTCAAGAGAAATTCAGAAGTATTTTGAACTAAATCAAAATGAAAACACAGCTTACCAAAATTTGTGGGATGCGGTGAAAGCAATGCTTAGAGGAAAATTTATAGCATTGGATGCACATATTAGAAAAGAAGACAGATCTAAAATGAATAATCTAAACTTCCACCTAGGGAACTAGAAAAAGAAGAACAAGTTAAATCCAAAGTAAGCAGAAGAAAATAAATAATAAAAATTATAGCAGAAATCAATGTAACTGAAAAGACGAAATGAATAGAGAAAATCAATGAAATCAAAAGCTGCTTCTCCGAAAAGATAAATAAAACATATATGGCTCTAGCTAGTGAAGAAAAAAGAGAGAACACAAATTACTAATATCAGAAATGGAAGAGGGGACATCACTACAAATCCCATGGACATTAAAAAGCTAATAAAGGAATACTATAAACAAATCTATGCCCACAAATTTGATAACTTACATGAAATGGACCCATTCCTTGAAAGACACAATCTTCTAAAACTCACACAAGAAAAAATAAATAATCTGAATAGTTCTATATGTATTAGAGAAATGAAATCAATAATTTACCTTCCAAAACAGAAAGCACCAGGCCCAGATGAGTTCATTGCTGAACTCTACCAAACACTTAAGGAAGAAATTACAGTTATGTGCTGTATAATGACCTTTCAGTCAATGATGGACCACATATATGATGGTGATTATAATACTGTATTTTTACTATACCTTTTCTATGCTTAGATATGTTTAAATACACAAATACCATTGTGTTACAATTGCCTACAGTATTCAGTACAGTAACAGGCTGTACAGGTTTGTAGCGTAGGAGCAATAAGCTACACCTTATAGCCTAGGTGTACAGTAGGCTATACCATCCAGGTTTGTGTAAATACACACTATGACAAAATCTCCTGACAGCATATTTCTGACAACATATCCCTGTCAATAAGCAATGCATGACTGTGTGCCAATTCTCTATAATCTCTTTCAGAAGATAGAAGCTGAGAGAATACTTTCTAACTCATTTTATGAGGCCAGTATCACCTTAATACCAAAACCAGAAAAAGGCATTACAAGAAAACTACAGACCAATATCTCTCCTGAACATTGATGCAAAAATACTCAACACAATATTAGCAAATCGAATCCAACAATGTATAAAAAGTAATATACACTATGATCAAGTGCGATTTATCCCAGGTATACAAGGCTGTTTCAACATTCAAAAATCAATTAATGGCCAGGCGCGGTGTTTCACGCCTGTAATCCTAGCACTCTGGGAGGCCAAGGCGGGCGGATTGTTTTAGCTCAGGAGTTTGAGGCCAGCCTGAGCAAGAGCAAGACCCCATCTCTACCAAAAATAGAAAGAAATTAATTGGACAGCTAAAAATATAGAAAAAATTAGCCGGGCATGGTGGTGCATGCCTGTAGTCCCAGCTACTTGGGAGGCTGAAGCAGTAGGATTGCTTGAGCGCAGGAGTCTGAGGTTGCTGTGAGATAGGCTAACGCCACGGCACTCACTCTAGCCAGGGCAACAAAGTGAGACTCTGTCTCAAAAAAAAAAAAAATCAATTAATGTAACCCATTACATCAACAGGCTACACAAGAAAAAAAATCACACAATTATATCAATAGATTCAAAAAAAGCATTTGATAAAATTCAACACCCATTCATGATTAAAAACTTTCATTTAAACTAGGAATAGAGGTGAATGTCCTCAACTTAACAATGAATATCTACAAATACCCTACAGTCAACATCGTATTTAATGGTGAGAAACTAGAAAGCTTTCCACTAAGGTCAGGAGGAAGGCAAGGATGTCCTCCCACCACACCTTTTCAAAATCATACTGGAAATCCTAGCTAATGCAATAAGACAAGAAGAGGAAATAAAAGGGTTACTTACTGGGAAGGAAGAAATAAAGCTATTTTTGTTCACAGATGACATGATCATCTGTATAGAAAATCTGAAAAATTGACAAAAAGCTCCTGGATATTAATAAGTGATTATAGCAAGGTGTCAGAATACAAAGTTAATATACAAAAGTCAATCACTTTCCCATATACCAACAACGAACAAGTGGAATTTGAAATTAAAAATGCAATATTATTTACATTAGCACTGCCCACAAAATGAAATAGATTTATTTAGGTATAATTCTAACAAAATATGTACAAGAGCTATATGAGGAAAACTACAAAACTCTGACAAAATAAATCAAAGAAAAGCTAAATAAATAGATAGAAATTCCATGTCCATGGATAGAGAGACTCAATATTGTCAAGATGTCAGTTCTTCTCAACTTGACATATAGATTCGATGCAATCCCAACCAAAATCCCAGAAAGTTAGTTTGTGGATATCAACGAACTGATTCTACAGCATATTTGGACAGGGAAAATATCCAGAATGGCCAACACAACGTGGAAGGAGAAGAACAAAGTTGGAGAACTGACACTACGAAATTTCAAGCCTTACTATAAAGCTACAGTAATCAAGACAGTGTGGTATTGGCAAAAGAACAGACAAATAGATCAATGGAACAGAATAGAGAGCCCAGAAATAGACCTACATAAATATAGTCACTGGATCTTTGACAAAGGATCAAAGGCAATGCAATGGAGAAAAATAGTCTTTTCAGCAAACGGTGCTGGAACAATTGGACATCCACATGCAGAAAAATGAATCTAGACACAGATCTTATGCCCTTCACAAAAACTAATTCACAATGGATCACAAACCTAACTGTAAAACACAAAAGTATAAAATACTAGAAGATAACATAGGAGAAAATCTACATGACTATGCATTTGGTGATGACTTTTTAGACATGACACCAAATGCATGGTCCATGAAAGAAAGAATTGATAAACTGGACTTCACTAAAATAAATAAAAGTCTGCTCTGTGAATGACACTGCCAAGAGAATGAAAAGACAAGCCACTGACTGGGAGAAAATATTTGCAGAAGATATATCTGATAAAGGACTATTATCCAAAATACACAAAGAACTCTTAAAACTCAACAATAATAAAATAAACAACCTGATTGAAAAATGGGCCAAAAATCTTTACAGAAGAATCTCTAAAGAAGATATACAGATGATAAAAAAATATGAGAAGATGCTCCACATCATATGTTATCAGGGAAATGCAAATTAAAACAATGAGATACTATTACCTACTGACTAGAATGGCCAAAATCCAGAATACTGACTACACCAAATGCTGGTGAGGATGAGGAGAAACAGGAACTCTCATTCATTCCTGGTGGGAATGCAAAATGGTATAGCCACTCTGAAAGACAGTTTGGCGGCTTTTTATAAAACTAAACATACTGTTATCATACACCCAGCAATTATGCTTCTTAGCACTTATCAAAAGGAGTTGAAGGCCGGGTGCGGTGGCTCACGCCTGTAATCCTAGCACTCTGGGAGGCCGAGGTGGGCGGATTGCTTGAGCTCAGGAGTTTGAAACCAGCCTGAGCAAGAGCGAGACCCCATCTCTACTAAAAATAGAAAGAAATTAATTGGACAACTAAAAATATATATAGAAAAAATTAGCCAGGCATGGTGGCACATGCCTATAGTCCCAGCTACTCGGGAGGCTGAGGCAGAAGGATTGCTTGAGCCCAGGAGCTTGAGGTTGCTGTGAGCTAGGCTGACGCCACAGCACTCTAGCCAGGGCAACAGAGTGAGACTCTGTCTCGAAAAAAAAAAAAAAAAAAGGAGTTGAAAACTTATGTCCACACAAAAACCTGCATATGATGTTTATAGCAGCTTTATTCATAACTGCCAAAACTTGGAAGCAACCAAGTACTTGAGTAGGTGAGTGGATAAATACATTGTAATATTTCATTGACTGGATGTCCCAATAAGTGATAACATTGTATGGTCAAGTCCCAGTAAGTGATAACATTGCATGATCAACATTGTATGGAACAGCCAGGCCTGCTGAGTTAACTCATTTCACACATAAGGGGAAGAGAGGTGTGTCCCATCCAACAACAAAACCTATCTCTCCATGTTTTGTGCATAGGTTGACTCACTGGTGTCATTTCATAGTGTGCTTGGATATCTTAAAGCAAGTTTTCTATATTTCGTAGAGTGCGATAATATGATCTTTAGCATACATGCACAAGATTGGCCAAGAAAATGTTGACAACATGTTTCCCAGGCTGGTCTCTTTATGAGAACCTTCTCTGTGGTTAACCACCCCCCACATCCCCCACCCCCGCCAATAACCACTTTTTCTGTCTCTTTAATCACAAGCTGCTTGTGATCCATGGGGGCTTATAGTTGAGCTACTGCCACTATTCGATGTCACCTCTAGACCTAACTCTGTCCAGGTGGAGCAAAGGGCTGCAGCTTCCCAGAAGTCTCTGGTAGACTTGCCTACACTTCTCATTGGCCATAACTAGGTCACCGGCCACCATAGTTCATATGAGGATTTCTTCCTGAAGCACACAGAGAAAAGAGTGGGTGCAAGAATATAACCAGGGCTCTACCAACAAGGCAGAAGGAGGATCTATCCCCACTGTGCCTGCTTCTCTTTGAGGCCTGATTCAGTTCCATTGATCATTCATCTGTTTTGGCACCGAAGCTGCACTGCTTTCGAATGCCAGGTCAAGAAGAGGAATGTTAGGATTATGTTTCCTTCTTATAAGTCTAATTTGATGACCCCTGGGCCATTTGAAAAGAGAACTTTCCTAGCATCAAGGCCCCAATGGATTCCCTTTTCTTACCATCAGTTGGTGGAATTATGATATATTTTACTTTGCTTCTTATTTTGACCGTAACTTTCTTGCATGGTTATTTTTTTCTTGGTATTTCTAATTGCTTTACCTTATTTTCTTGTATTATTTACCATCATCATATCCAGCTTCTTCAAACTTCTAATCACACCACCTATATATTCAGTTCACATATATACTCTTTCAAAAAAAATTCTTGGAGTCCTCTCTCCCAGAGCCTGCCATTCCCCTACTCCAACCTGGTGTTTCCTATCACTGTTCTCCTGGGGTAGATCCACTTGTCTTGTGGATCCCACATCTTTCTTTGTTTTGGCTTGCACCCTTGTTTTGCAGAACATCCTCAAGTAGCTTCCTAAGAAAGTATATTTGTGAGGAAAATTGTGTTGACTATTGCATATATGAAAATATATATATTTTTTGAGACAGGGTCTCACTCTGTTGCCTGGACTAGGGTGCAGCAGCATGATCATAGCTCACAGCAACCTCAAACTCCTGGGCTCAAGCGATTCTTCTGCCTCAGCCTCCTTAGTAGCTGCGACTACAGGCATGCGCCACCATGCCTGGCTAATTTTTTCTATATATTTTTACTTGTCCAATTAATTTCTTTCTAATTTTAGTAGAGACGGGGTCTCGCTCTTGCTCAGGCTGGTTTCGAACTCCTGAGCTCAAACAATCCGCCCGCCTCGGCCTCCCAGAGAGCTAGGATT